>JARVZY010000314.1:0-52766 GCA_030686995.1 Artemisia argyi
AACTTTTAGTCGAAAAGATTTTTTTTCTTTTTTTAACAGATAGTCGAAAAGATTTTTTTTATTAATTGAAGGTTATAAATTATTCATCTTGGCTTCTTGCAGTGTATATTTAAATAGAGTAATATCTAGAAAACTTTTAGTCGAAAAGATTTTTTTTCTTTTTTTAACAGATAGTCGAAAAGATTTTTTTTTTTTTAACAGTGTATATTTAAATAGAGTAATATACCTCAAAGGGGACACAAATAAAACAAAAAAAATATATACCACCTAAGTAGTATGCAGTATGCAACAAAAAAAATATCAAAAAGTCACATCACGCATATGGTTGAAGGAGGTTTTAAGGGGAACGCCACGTGATGGTGGTCACCGCCCTTTATGCTCCATCACTCATTACGCTTAGTCAAATGTAAAATATAAACATTTGAATGTGGTACTATTATAATTCATTTGATAATAAAAAAATATCGCTTCAAAATTTTTTATTTAATATTTATATGTTGCTGGTGTGTTTTTAAGTTATTTTCGGAGGGAAAAAGAAGAGAAGAGATAGAGGAGAAAAGAAAGGAAAAACCGAACCAACCTTACCCGAGTACGGAAAGAAAGTGAAAAAAAAAAAAAATCTATAATATGTTTTTGAATTCATTTCCTTCTTAATCAGCCCTATAGTGGTAGGAAGATTTTAAAGTAACAAAACTCGAATCTTCTTTCCAATTCGTTCCTTTTCTTTTTCTTTCTTCTTTAAAAATATCTTAAAAATACAAATTTTTTTTTTTTTTTTTTTTTTTTTTTCATTTTCTTTTCCTTTATCTTGTAAATTAATTTTAAGAACACATTAATGCATAGTTAAAGAAAACCAAAGGGCGTTTGCACTCTATACGTGCGAACAATCATGTGATATAATCGGAATTTTGAAAGAAAAGGAACATTGACGAAGTATTCTCAAATCAAATCAGATCCTTTCTTTTGCCAACATCAACGTTTAGTCACTTATGATTATAAATCTTGTATAATCTGTATGGCTATACGTGTTTGTGCGTGCACAAAGAATATACAACTATTGCAAAGTGTCATAAGTATTGTGTGATAGACTGATAGTATACATTTATGCAGCCATGCATGTCTAACTACTTTAAGTATGTACAACCATTTTATTGTATGTGCATAATTTTACTATATATGCATGTTTTAAATTACTGTTTTGTGTTTGTTTTAGAGTTTGCTGATAAATGGAAAAGGGCAATATAACTGCTCGTTAGCAGCAGCACATAATAGCGGCAGTGGTGGTCTTCCGAAGTGCAACTTTAGGGGAAACGAAAACGACACGTGTGCACCAAATATCCTGCGTGTGAGGCCAAACAAGACATATAGGTTGAGAGTGGCCAGTACTACTGCTTTAGCCTCACTCAACCTTGCTATTGGGGTTAGTCCATAAACTATTGTCATTTTTTGCGAATTATATATAGTAGTAACAACCTATTTTTGCATCATCGTATAAGAAAATATTCATAAATTAAGTTTAAAAATAGAAAAACCATGTATATGTAAGTCAAAATAACAAATTATATATACTGGTAACAACCTATTTTTGCAACAACATCGTATAAGACCATTTTACCACCTGTAAATTACTAAATTGTGACATGAGGTCACATTGTTTCTGGCTATGCGTATAGATACTGATTATATATTTATAGGGGAATCTTTGATATTAGTCACACACTTTGATTTTATGACGAATATATAAAGTATACTAATAGAGTGAGTATTTTTAGCTCACTTTCATTGCAAACTTGATTAATGAGGGTCTCTATAATTAACCAACAGCCTTTTGAAAAAGATTGACAAATACTCATTGCATGTATTCAACTTTAATAATGAACAAAATAAAGGCAATTGTACCAAAATCATGATCACCCTTTTATAACTGATGTACTCGACACCAAAGAAACTAATTCAATATTTTTGTGGTTTATGCATTTATAGAAACACAAGATGCTGATGGTGGAAGCTGATGGGAACTACCTTCAGAAATTTTCGGTGAAAGACTTTGACATTTACTCAGGTGAAACGTATTCAGTGTTATTTAAAACAGACCAAAATCCTAGCGATAACTATTGGATCTCAGTTGGTGTGAGAGGAAGAGAACCAAAAACCCCTCAAGGTTTAGCCATACTAGACTATCAATCTACCACGCCCACAAAACAACCTAAACTTGCTCCTAAACCAACCCCTGGTTGGAATGACTATCAGCGTAGCAAATTATTTTCTAAAAAACTACTCGCTCATTCAGAATCACCAAAGCCCCCAGCTAACAGCCATCGTCAAATCTTCCTCCTCAATACTCAAAATCGCATCAACGGTTATACCAAGTGGGCTATTAACAACGTATCATTGACCCTACCGCCGACCCCTTACTTAGGGGCAATCAAATATGGGATTAACGAATCATTTGACCAAAAAAGCCCACCCGATACTTTTCCTAAAACGTATGACATAACGAGACCCCCGCCAAATCCGAACGCCACATATGGGAATGGAGTTTACATGCTAGAATTAAACAATACTATTGACGTGATACTACAGAATGCCAATACGCTAAAAGCTGGTGATAGCGAGATACATCCATGGCACCTTCATGGGCACGACTTTTGGGTGTTGGGGTATGGAGAAGGCAAGTTCTCCGCCGAGAAAGACGAAAAGAAGCTGAACTTAGAAAACCCGCCATTGAGAAATACTGTAGTAATATTTCCTTACGGATGGACAGCTATAAGATTCGTCGCTGATAATCCAGGTGTGTGGCCATTTCATTGCCACATTGAGCCTCATTTGCACATGGGCATGGGTGTGGTTTTCGCCGAAGGAGTTGATCGTCTAGGAGATATACCAAATGAAGCTCTTTCTTGTGGCTTGACAGCTAAGAAGTTAATGAGTGGAAGTGGCGGTAAGATGTTAATGAGTGGAAGTGGCCCCCCAAAGAATTTTAACCCTATTTACATTCTATACATTTTTATTTTTATTTTTAATCATTTTTAATAATAAAATTAAAAAATAAAATAATATCGGCGTCGTGTATATCGGCCCCTTAAAATAAATATTTTATAAGTTAGCCCTTCCAATAAATACGTTCAAGTTCCGTCTCTGACAATGGGACAATTAGCTATGTGTTATAAATAATTATCTAATGTATGTCAATTAGTCCATATCCTTTTAATGTAATAAGAGATATTTGTTACTAGAAATTACGAGAGCCTTCTTTGAGGATACTCCATCTTGTAACATTATATAAACCTCTATTATGAGATGAATAAATAAACTCTCTCTTTTAGCTTTCTCTATGTTGTTTCTGTTATTCTGACTACGGAGTATTACTCTTTATGTATTTACTATACGTCATCAGCATGAATGCTTCACCAATCGAAACGTTTTCTTTCCGAAGATGTTGAATCCGTATACAATGATACTTAGAGAGGTGTATGTAAACGGAAGGGGGACACCTAATTCGTTTCGATCGAAGTTTAGGTTTTAAATTAACTTGTGATTAAAAGAGGTAAATCTTATACACCCGTTTTATACGGAGTATTAATTACTACTAGCTATATATTAATATTTATTTCTTTATTATTATTATCTTTTTTTTTTTTATTAAGAAACATGATTTGTTAAAGTATTAAATTAAAAATATGTATGCACATGGTAGTATTATTTGTGGTTTGATATGATGTGTTGTTTGGTAAAAAAAAAAGTAAATCATAAGCGACAAACATAGCTTGCCAACAAAACAGACAAGTCAATTCTTCAATATATGAAGGTGATTTTGATGATGGTAAACCTGGAATTGTACGTGCACCTTATAACATCTATCTACATTTATTTGTATCTACTGGTAAAATTTGTCTTTTTTAATTATTACCAATCAGCTTCATCTTGGTTACGGGGAACACTTAACTGAGATTAGCGACATCTTTGTATTTTAAAGTTGGGAGGAGCGTAAACAGTGCATACGGGAGAGCAATAACTGGAACTACATTCTCACTGCCCGTGGTTAAAGGTTAGATTACAGACTTTACAGGATTCTTCGGAAACTACGGAGATTACCTAGACAGCTTGGGAGTACTTATTGGACCCCTTAATTAACAAGGCTCGCTGAATAATCCAATGTTCAACAACAGGCATATCATGCATGCATGATGTGGTTGGAATTGGTAAGTATTCAAGTATAAGAAGCTAAATTAAGATCGAGAATGTGTACGTTAAAGAGTGGTGTTTTCTACTAGCTAGAAATGCAACTCCTTGATATGTATTATATGTGATTTAATATTTTCCTTGTCATTTTCTTAATGTTGTGTGAATTGTGATGTAACTATATATAGGTATTGAGTCATGTACTATGTTGAGTCACGATTGGAATAAGCACTATGTCGCGCAGTCTTTACCTATTTTCTTGTACTCCGATCTTTATAAAGGTTCTGAATGGATATTTCTATTTTGTATTTTTTTTAACAAACTTCATTTTTGCGTTAATTTAAAACATGGAGAACTCACGAGTCATGACATTTGATATGCATACAAAACATCCAGTTTATATAAACTTATCAAGTTGAACTTGTAAAATTGAATAACGTAAAAGCTCATTAACTATATATTAAAAAAAAAAAAAAAAAAAAAAAAAAAAAAAAAAAAAAAACTCTTAAACTAGCTTGTTATAATTCAACATATGGACAACTTATTATTACTCGGAAATTTATACACTTCTTTTTTTTAACGGCGAGTTAGTACAATACTAAGTTAGTTGTTCGATTCTACAGCACTTACCCAGAAGGTAATCCCTGCTAACCTGCCAGCCTCAAATCGAGGCATCTATGGGGCAGAACCTCATAGATTCCACCTTGAAGGAAAACCCTCATGGAGAGACTCGAACCTGAGACCTCTTGCATATAGTAACAACCTTCCCAAAGTCACCATTGGTGGCCAACTGAGCTAGCCCAGTTGGTTGGAAATTTATACACTTCTATCCCAACACATATATCATAATTAGTTAAGACTTTTAGTTAATAATAAAAGATTTTAATTGCCTGGTAGCTTTATTAGTATATAGGTTTTGTATTACATAAACAAATCTAACTTCACAGGCAAAAAAAAAAAAAAAGGCATGGCTATTTACTTTATTTGATCGTTAGTTGTTTAGGTGTTGGATCCCTAACAAACACAATAATCCTCTTTGAACTTTGTTTTCAGTAACAAATTAAGTTACTTTTATACTGTATGCAAGTAAATATAAAGGGAAAGTTTGCATGGTCACTAATTTATAACTTGACTTACATGTCTAGCATATTACTAAGATTAAGATGTTCTAAAAAAATGATAGAACTACTCTTATCTCACATTACATCGCATTGTATTAGTGGATCGTATAGCAAAAAAAAAATAATAATAAAAAATAAAAAATAAAAAATAAAAAGTTACTTTCATAATTTGCTGAGATATCCGTTTTTTTATACGGAGTAATAAACATAGCAGAACTTACAAAGTTACAATTTTTTTTTTTTTTTAACTAAAACTCAATTTGTGTAAAAAGATCATTAAATATTGGATTACAAAAAATATCACAAAAAGATGAATAGATAGGAAAAACAAGTAGGTAAAAAATGATAAAATTTAGCAAATCTATAAAAGGAAAATGATAATAAAATTGATGGTTGATGGATGGATGAGGATGGGGGATGGATTTCATTTCGAATATGTTTCGAATATATTGCAAATTTTACGATTATTTGCGTAAAAAAAATAAATAAAAATAAAAAAAATCTGGCTGTGATATATATATTAGGAAAAAAAAAAAAAAAAAAAAAAAAAAAAAATCATCTCTTATGTCAGTATTACCTATATTGTTTAAATTTCAAAAAATTGGTATGTACATGCTTTGTCTGATACTATGTTCAGTTGAGTTATTTTTGTTTTTACTTTTTATTTATTTTTTTACTACTATGCAATGGTAAATGTACGTTGAATTTCTTATTATTATTATTATTATTATTATTATTATTATTATTATTGAATAGCAAAAACTTATATAGAAAAACTAGCAAGTAGCTAGAAAAAGGTTACATTTTATAAGCTGTGGCAGAGTTTTGTAACCAAACCCCCCATAACATCTTAGAATTCTTTCGCCGATTACAAAGCCAAAAAAAGGTTCTAGAGATTGTCATAAAAAATATAGAACTTCTAAGGTTTCACCATGTCAAAAATTTAAGGAATTGCGGAAATTCCACAAAACCCAAAACGCTGTACAAATAACCGCATCAAAGCATTTACGTTGCAGAACGGAATGCTTAGATTGATCAGCCCAATTAATATGAGAATCCACTGAAACAAGAGAAGGGGTGGGAACGTTCCACCACCTACTAATGTTACTCCAAATACCGCGAAGCTCAATGCAATCAGCAAAGGCATGCTCTACCGTCTGCAAAGAAGTAGCACCCACCGGACATAGGTTAGAATCTAAAACGATACCACGAGATTCCAAATTATCTCTAATAGAAGTATTGGCCAAAGCAATTCTCCAAAGCAGAATATTCGACTTAATTGGAACAAAATTATTCCAACGAGTTGAACAACCTCCACTAAACACGAGTGACCGTCCAAGAAATATCTCGCAGAAGAGACTGAGAACTCATCAGAGGAATCTAAAGTCCACCGTATCCTGTCCTGCTGAGGAGAAAAATTAAAGGCTTGAATCAAGGCAGAAATAGCCTCCCATTGCTCGGTCTCTACACCACCTCTCGGCTCCCTTCGAAGAGAAGAGGCAACCCAACCAATACACATCCTCTCTGCCACTGAAATAAACTGCGAATCATTAAGAGCAAATATTCTAGAAAATTGCGTAAAAAGAGGTGTAGATCCAAGCCACGTGTCTTTCCAAAAATCTGTAAGCAGCCCATTGCCAACTCGAATTTGGCAAAAATCCTGCAAATCTACACCACGGTCTTTCAACTGTCTAAGAACTGAAATAATACCCTTCCACGGCCTAGAATGAGCTCCAACCGTGGACAAATCACGCAACCTACCACTGTGACTGTGTAAAGCACAAATAACAGAGACCTACAAAGCATTCGGATTATGGAAGAATCTCCATAACCATTTACATAACATAGCTCTATTAAGGGAGAAGAGACTGCCGACCCCCAAACCTCCCTTTGCCCGACTCACCATAACCCTGGACCAACTAACCCAATGGATTTTCTTCTCACCTACATCATTCATCCAGAAAAAACGAGCCCGTAACCTTTCCAGAACTCTAAGAATATTAATGGGGGCCGGAAACAAAGACATAAAATAAGACCCCATGCTCCCCAACACAGACTTAACAAGAGTAAGTCTTCCCCCTGTCGATAAGGTATTCGCCTTCCAACGCGTAAGTTTTTGAATTGAATCTCTCTGTAATGGGTTTCCAAGCTTGGGTTCGGCTCATAACTTGACCCATTTGAAGACCCAAATAAATGAAAGATAGCAGCACAACCAATCACCTCTGCTAGTTGTTCCATCTATGTGAAAGAAACTCCAACACCCATCAGTTTACTTTTAAGTAAATTGATCTTGAGCCCTGAAGCAAGAAAAAAACATCGCAATATCCGCAAAATACGTTTGACATTCTCTAAAGACCAATCACAAAGGAACACCGCATCATCAGCATAAAAGAAATAAGAAACCTTTGTCCCTCTACCGCCAATCCGAAAACCTGTGAAGACAATCAACTCCCTTGCCCTTTTAAAGGCGATGTGTAAGCCTTCCATAGCGAGAATGAAAAGGAAAGGCGATAACGGGTCCCTTTGGCGTGAGCCACGCTGAATAAGAAACTCATCTGTGGGTGACCCGTTTACCAAAACCGAAGCCCTAACGAAACATAGAAGGCCTCTAATCCAGCTAAACCAAGCATCTCCAAAACCCATGAAACCCATCACCTCGATCAGATAATCGCAAGACAAGGAGTCATAAGCCTTCTCAAAATCCGCTTTGAATACCATAAGTTGTCTCCTCTTTGCCTTACTCCACCCTACAATCTCATTAAGCATCAGAGGGTCATCCAGAATCTGATGAACTTTGATAAAGGATGATTGTTTAATGCTGACTACCGAAGACACCACCTCTCTTAACCTATTAGCCAAAAGCATACCAATAATTTTAGCTTGGCAACCTATAAGATTAATAGGCGTAAAGTCCTTAACAGATTTCGGATTGTTAATTTTGAGAATGAGAGAGATGAATATCGGATTACAATCAATAGGAATCGAGGGGTCATGATGAAAGTGCTAAACCATGCTAATTACGTCCTCAGCCATAAAATCCTAATAATGCTTCATAAAGCCGAAAGTAAAACCATCCGGCCCTGGCGCCTTCTCCGAATCAGAATCCCAAACCGCTCTCTTGATCTCGTCAGGTGAAAAAGGAGCCTCAAGGAAACTCTTTTGTTCAAGGGACAACATCTGAAACAGCAAAGTGCTAGAAGAAAGCTGAATTATTATTCACTACAAGAATCCTGTTGAATACCCACAAAAATTACCCACAAATGTTTATTCGTTGGTATTTACCCATAATTTCCCCACATTTTACCCAGGACTAAGGAGTATAAAAGCCAATCATATTTAGTCACAAATTTCACACGAACATACCCACAAAATTAACCACAAAGTTAAAATTCCTAGGTAATTTGGGCGCTGAAAAGTTTCTCCTGAAATACCCACAAGTTGGGTTATCTTGGGTCATCAGTGTGGGTAATATTGTGTGTAAATTCAATTACCCACATGTTACACACGTTGTTTTATTATGGGTATATTTTTGTCGGTATTTTGTGGTTAAATTTATACTCATATATTTATTCACATTGTATTTTGAGGGTATTATGAGCCATTATATTATTAGTACTACCTTGCATCAATTTCACTTCAAAATTGCTTTCAAAACTATATGAGATGCATTTAAATAAATAGAGATATATATCTATACTACCTATAAAGTAAAAAATGGTCAATGTTGAATGTTAAAATGTTGAAAAATGGTCAAGCTTTTAGCACATTTGGAAAGTATTGAAATTAAGTCATGCATTTGAAAAGGGAGGTAATTTGCACACTCCTTTAATTTATTGGGACACTCAAAAGTATTATGTATTGACATATATACCCATAGAACACTTTTACTCATGTTCACCCTGCAAGGATATTAATATCAAGATACAATATTTTTGATTGTCCCAATCAATTAAGGGAGTGTGCAAATCACCTCCCATTTGAAAAATATTGAAATTAAGCCTTGCATTTGATATAGTGTATTTTATTTAACACATCGAAAACTCGGTTGACCCCGGACGCTTCAAACCCGGCGGGTTGACCTGGTTTAGTTTGACCCCTTTTCTCGACCCAACCCGTCGGGATGACCCAGTTTAAATTGACCTGTTTTTCAACCAGAACGGTTCAACCGGTTGAACCACCCGGGTCAAACCAGGTTTCAAAACATTATGTTTAATCCCATTAAAGTCTCAAACTTTTATTATTTCTCATAATTTTTTTTATCATTAAAAATATCTGCCACTATAAAATACCGTTGTTATGCACGGGTACTCATCTAGTAATTCAAATTGCTAGACCTTGAATATGTGGTTATAGTTCAATCTCCTTTTTGTAAGATTTATTTTTAGTGGAACACTTGATTGACTACAACAAAAACCAACAGAGAAATGATTTGTATTCTTAAATCAAAATGTCTACTTTATGCATAGTTATTATTATTGGAGTAAATTGCAAAAATCGTCCCTAAAATTTGACCAATTTGCATGTTTCGTCCCAAATATTTCGAAACTGCAAGGATCGTCCTTAAAGTTAACCTTTGGGGCATATATAGTCCTTTTTGGGGACGATACATGCACACGGGGCCAAAACTTTAGGGACGATACATGCACACGGGCCAAAATTTAGGGACGATCCTTGCAGTTTCGAAATATTTGGGACGAAACATGCAAATTGGTCAAACTTTAGGGACGATTTTTGCAATTTACTCTTATTATTGTGGGGCACATATATTGAACAATTTATCTATCCTTAAACTTATCATTGGTTTTGGCAAATGTATATAGATCCTTATTTCAATCGCTACTCGAATAAATAAAGAATTATTGTTGCTTTTAAACTTATGCCTAAGAGTGCTCGATACACTATGTGGGTTGCCCAGTGTTCTAAAAGGCGCGCCATGGCGTCGCAAAGGCGTCGCCATGGCGCGAGGCGTGGTCTCGCCTCCACGAAATGGATCATGGCGGCTCCTCTAGGCGTGGCGTGGAAAAAGGCGCGCCTTTTGATAAGGCGTGACGACCCTTTTTGAACCAGTTTTTTTTATTTATTTTTTTATTATTATTATTTTTAATAACTATAACCAGTATTTGGAATTTGCGCTATTTCGTATTTGTGCATGGTAAATATATAATAAGTATTAGTCTAAATGTATAATATAGTAGTATAAATGTATATGAAATATGATACTATAACATAAATGATAAATTTATAAATATTTTTTTACCGCCTTAGTCACACCTTAAAGAACGCCATGGCTTTGCCATGGCACGTAAGGCATGAGGCGTGGCCATGCCGACATGTCACGCCTCACGCCATTTATAACCTTGGGCGTTTGCCCACCAAATGACCCAACAACGCACGAACGGCACGTCGTACTGCATTGTTCGTCCCGCCATTCGGATTTTAGCCATTGGACCCACATACGTTTATTTATTTATTTATTTTTATTTTATTACTCCATCTGTCAATATTAAGTGTTCACTTTCAAAATGCACAAAGTTTTAGTAAATTCCACTAACTACATTCTTCACTAATCAAATATTATTTTTACCCACTAAAGTCTCATCTTATTGGTTGGAAGGTACAATATGGACATTTAATTTGGGACATCCGAATATTCCATTGTGGACACTTAATATGGGCCGGAGGGAGTTTTTTTTTTTTTTTTTTTTTTTTTTTTTTTTTTTTTTTTTATGTGTGAGTGAGTCGGTATTTTTTGGTGTGGTATTTTGTGAGACCTAGAAAGTGTTATTAGGTTTTTTTGTTAGAAATAGTGTTTTAGTTATTAGTGTGTTATTATGAGGCTGATGAAAGGGCAAACCAATAACGTGATATTTGTCTTCCCTATACCGAGCACTCTTATACGAGTATTTCATTTAGTCATAATAATATGAAAATTATTGATTATGACCTTTTTGATAATGGAGGGAAACTTCCCGCTCCATTAGTCCAAAATGAAAATTAAATGACTCTAAAATTGATTTCTATCTCGCTTTATCATGAAATCCGAAAATGAGTTTAACCGCCTTCCGTCTCTCACTCCAATATTTCCGCTCACCATACTATGTTTAATCTTTATTTTATTTACTCCATCTAACGTTTATATAAAAGTAGTAGATTGTTTGCACGCATTATCAATTATATGGCATAGGATGAATTGATTAAACTTGGATCTCAATGCATGATTTTGAAAGAAGACAAAGATGGTTGAGAATGGTAAATTAGATTTATATTGTATCATTTTTGAAAATAATTACATGCTTCGTATATAAGAAACATAGAAATAATATTAGGCCTTCCTATTTTTCAGGTGGTTTTTCTTTCATCGGGTTAACTTTATACACATTCTTCTCAAGGTATGTGCATAACTTTTTTGTTAGATTTGATTCACGTAGTATCAAATTTCATTTCTATAGTCACCAATACGTTAGTGGTGCTCAGAGTTGTACAAATCTGTTTATGAAAAAAATAATGAATGCCTCACAACATATAGTTTTGGGCTTTTGGTTACTTACATGCCATTTTATTATTCTCAAACTAATAATTTCGTCACGGAGTTTTATATACAAAACTTTTGGGGCACAATGATATCTTATCATTTAGACAACTAAATATGTTATGGGTTCTTGTTAATAGTAATTGATAATGTCATTAGTAAGGGATAGTCTATTGAAACTAATAATTTCGTCACGGAGTTTTATATACAAAACTTTTGGGGCACAATGATATCTTATCATTTAGACAACTAAATATGTTATGGGTTCTTGTTAATAGTAATTGATAATGTCATTAGTAAGGGATAGTCTATTGAAACTAATAATTTCGTCACGGAGTTTTATATACAAAACTTTTGGGGCACAATGATACCTTATCATTTAGACAACTAAATATGCTATGGGTTCTTGTTAATAGCAATTGATAATGTCATTAGTAAGCTTAGATCGTAAATAATAATCTTTGTCTATCTTTTGGTCTATTTCTGCTAGATAAATAGTTACTGATTCAATTTAACATGATACTGTCAATGTGTCAATATTATTTGATAATAAATCTAATTATATATGATGATCTGTAGGCCATGATGAAAGTGGTGGTTTCGAGCGAAGGCCAACATGTGAAACGGACAAAAGAGATGAATGGCACATAGACTATGATGGACTGGTGACTACAGATTGTTAGGCGCCATATATTTCATGCTGTATTTTTTTTCAATGAATGATGGTTGAATTGGTGTTTTTAGGTTGTACATGGATGTGACATTAATTATATACAGAGTTGTCTCTTGTATTGAGTTTTTTCAGTAAGCATAGTATTTTAGAAAATTATTTAACAAAATATGTATCTTTAAAAGTATTTAATGTAATGAGGTTTTTTAGCATCGTGCGCATTGTGTTGGGTATTCATAATAATCAATTTTTTTTCCTTAATTATCAACTAGTACTTATTTGAGTTTAAAGGCTGATGAAACAACATAATAGTAAAAAAATAAGCCATGGTTCTAATCTGCATTGAATTACTCATCACCTACATCTTCGTCATTACTGAACCTGACATTGTGCCGGTGCTAATGCATGGTATGATTCCAATCCTCGCTCAAAAGAACTGACAATGAGCGAAAATAAACGTGATATTCTATCTGATTATGTAAGTTAAATGATGATGTTCAATGTTGGTTTGATCGACTATTCGATCGACTACCTTTCATACGATAGCATTTTTTATGAAGCATTTGATCGAGCGGGTCAATACGAATGTAGAATACTTTCACATAAATTTTTCGTTAATTATGGTTTCATATTGTTCGTTAGTTTGTTATGATCTTAGGTTTTGTTTTTTTGGTCGAGTTAACACGAACGTAAGGTAATAAGGTATACTTTACTTTGTTCTCCTCAGAATGATCAAAAGAATATAATATTGATGGAGTGATGACATCGAAATTATGTAGTGCTTCATCACCAGTTGGAGAAGGGAAATAGATGAAGACTTGATGAAGACACACACGTTGTGTTATTAACAGTTTTATTGTTTTAAAAATAGAAAAAGGTATTACATACATTGTTAATTATTTTTACAAATGCATACTTTGTTAATTAAATTTTAAAACTACCATGATCTCCTAAAAAACTCCTCTTGTATTGTGTTCAAGGGCCCGTTTGGTTTGTAGGTGGGTTTAGAATGAAATTTTGATTTAGGAATGGTTTGAGAAAAAGTAAGAGAGAGAAGAAATATTATTATAACTGGTAATAGAAAAATGTTGTTTCATGTTTTCTATGGTTTGTTCGATGACTATATGAATGGTAATTCATAAACTCAAAATTTAATCATAGTTTCCCACAAATTAGGGTCCGCTTGGTTCAAAGTGAGGAAATGGAAAGGTAAAGGAATGCAAAAGAATGAGTGATGAGTGAGGTGGGTAATCAATACCTTATCCCCCAATTTACTCTATAATGGTTGATTACCCACTACGGGGTAATCAATACATTTGCACTCCCTAACCAAGCACCATATATTGAGTGATATAGACCTTTTTAAATATCTTACCCATTCCCCACCCCCCTTAACTCCCTCACCAAGCACCCCTTAGTACTTTTACACACCTATACATTTGTGGATAATTTACTCACAACTTACACGTGATTGAATCTATGGGTGTTTTCATGGTCATTTATGAAATCCCACAAACAAAATACCCACAAACTTAGCATAATCACCCACAAAAATGGTGTGGGTAACATACCCATTGCGTGAAATTTTTGTGGGTATAAATTTAACCTCGGAGATTATTCCCATGTATATGGGTTCATGGGTATTTTGTGGGTATTAGCAAGTTACCCATGAATTTCGATCTTTTAGCCACAATTTATGTCCGTGGGTAATCGACAGATTTCTTGTAGTGATTATTATTATTATTATTATTATTATTATTATTATTATTAATATTATAGAATTTCTTAATTTTGCAAGTGCTAGTCATCGCTCAAATAAACTTACATCATAAATTCATTATGATTACGAATATGTAGTGACGTATTTATTTATTTAGAATAGTGTAACATTGTCTAAGGGTCCGCTTGGTTTAAAGTGGGGAAAGAGAATGGGATAGGAAAAGGGAAATGAATGCAAAAGAATGAGTGAGGTGGGTAATCAATACATTACCCCCCCCCCCCCCCCAATTTACTCTATAATGAATGATTACCCACTACGGGTAATCAATACCTTACCCCTCAATAACTAAGCACCATTATTTGAGAATGTGGGCCATTTTCAATATCTTGCCCATTCCCCACCCCCTTTTACCCCCCCCCCCCCCACCCACCCACCCACCCAGCACCCCTAAGATAACGTTAGAAATAAGGCTTTGTACATAAAAATTGGGTTGACATCTCCAAAACATATTATTTCTAGGGTGGGCAAAAAGCAATTAGTATTATCAATTTACCATGACTTACGGGCGTAGTCAGGAATTTATTTTTGGAAGGGCTAAAAAAATTAAAGAACGTTAGTAAGTGCTAAAAAACATCATACAATTTAAAAATGTTACAACCAATTAGTTCATTTAGCAGTTTAGTTGCACACGGCGCTCATCCACATCATCAAAATCATCTAAAAGTGAATCTAAACTAAAATCCTTTGCTATATCTTTCTCAATGTAAAGAACCAAACTATCATAAAGGAAGTCAATCAAGTTTTGTAAAGTATTTATAGAAGAATTGATGAAAATATTTTGAGGATTATTTATTTATTTATTTAGTCAATCAAGTTTTGTAAAGTTTTATAGAAGAATTAATAAGGGGCGATTGTTCAGTTGTATATTCCCTCCGTCCCATAATTATAGTCCACTGTTGACTTTTGAAGTCTTTATTTTTCAACTTTGACAATAAATATTTTAATTTGTGTTATATATTACTTGATGCAAAATATATGAATAGATTGAGTTTTAAATGTATTTTCCATCGGTTTAATTTTTATCAAGTATTATATAACATAAATAAAAATATATAAGGTCAAAGTTGCAATACAAGGACTTAAAAAGTCAACAGTGGACTATAATTATGGGACGGAGGTAGTAACAATTAGTATTCCTACATAGACGTTATCAGTAGATAAAGTGAGAAAAACAATTTTAGTTACACTTTAAAACATTGGGCCTTTTACATAATACTTGTGTACAAGTTTTTAATGTTTTGTGGGCGGGCCATGGCTTACCTTACCCCACACACCTCCGACACGCATAACTTCATTATGATTACGAATATGTAGTAACATATTTATAAGGGTTATACTATAAAAACGGGGGACAAGGTGGCAGGCCCCTTCTCTGCCCTTTTTGTCCCCTATTTTTTTTTCAGCGCAGCTCAGTTTTTGTCAGTTTCTGTTCCGTATTTTTGACAGTTTTAAGCGTTTGACATATTAAACTTTATATTTTCTGTTCCGCACTTTCAGGTTTATAGCTTTTTGATATAAACAAAATTATAAAAAAAAAAAAAAAAAAAAAAAAAAAAAAAAACACCCCGTCTTTATAAAAAAAACTACCCCGTCTTTATAACGTGGGCCATTTATAATAGTGCAACATTGTCTGATAACGTTAGAAATAATGCTTTGTACATAAAAATTGGGTTGACACTTTCAAAACATATTACTATTTGCTAGGCTGGGGCAAAAACAATTAATAAAATCCATTTTAAAATAATTGGTCACCAATAAAATGCACAGTTAAAAAAAAAAAAAAAAAAAAAAACCTTCTTTCGTCCTAAAATTATTGTTCATAAACAAAAAACAAACAGTTTAATAAAATGCATTAATTACTGCTTTTGTTTATATTAAAGAAAAAAGAAAAAAAAATAAGACTATTTTACTATTTGACAGAGTAAACTTAACCAACTTTAATTAGTACTACTTTTAATAGTGAACAATATATTACTGGAGTAGGATATACTAATGAATAAAGATGGACAATAAAATTAAAACAAAGTTGCTAATGATTATGAAGGTTTTACCTAACTAGTTAATGAACCAATTCTTAATAATTTGTAATAATATCCTGAAGTAAGAGTAATATGATAAACTCGATCAAAATTTTCTATCTATAGTAGACAACTAATTTAAGACAATCCGAAAAACAAACTAGGCAATAAATTTAGAGCGGATTGAGAATATTCTAATTTCTTACAAATGGGAGAAGATGATCAAAGTATTTTTATTGACTAACATATGGGAGAAAGCCTGGGGTAAATGAGCTATTCCAATCTGAATTCGGCCAGGTTTAGTTTTCATTTTTACCTAGAATTTTTTTAACTGAACTAAATAAACCGAACAACCTGATAACTGAACTGATGAACACCTCTGCTTTATCCGATATAGGCATGCGTCGGGTTTCTTAACAGATTCAAGAGCTGGTTCGAGGCTATGGGCTTATTTAGTGGGCCGAGTCAGACTATTTTGGTAGTATAGAGCTCTTATTTTTTTATTTTATTTTTATTTTTTTTAGCAAGTTATCTTGGGCTTCAATTAAATTTTGTTCTTGCTTCTTAGTCTTCACTTAATTCCTATTTGATCCATAATTTATTTACACATACTTAAAAAATATACGGAAAAAATAGACGTAATACTTGCAGTTAAAACCTTAAGTTTGATATTTTATTAAGATAAATGAGGGCATTTAGAAAATAGATATATATGCAGAATTTAGCCTCATATTGTTTGAGATAAGACTAGAATAATGCTTTTGCCGCACATTACAGCAGGGACAAAAATATTCATTTTGAAGATATGAAATAAGGTACTATTAACAATATAAGAAAATTGGCAAAAAAAATGAATCATACTTGCCACTTTTTGTCATTGTATGTAGCGTCATTTTTTTTTTTTTTTTTGATTGTAGCACTAACCTTTTTAAATTGTGCCATTGTGTGTACTTTGTGACCATTTTACCCCTACTTTTTTCAAAATTTGAAGGGTAAAATGATCATTTCGCATGGCTAAAAAGTCGCAAAGTACACACAATGGCACGATTTAGAAAGGTTAGTGCTACAATCAAAAAAAAAAATGACGCTACATACAATGACAAAAAGTGGCAAGTATGATGCCTTTTTTTGCCAATTTCCCAACAATATATAATACATGATCCTTTTGTTCAGGATTTGCTAAATTAATGTGTCTCTTTATTGGGTGATACCAATTCTGTTTCATGTTCATTGTGGTAAAGTTTGTCATGTGAAAGTATGTGTTCAAGTTGTGTTTGCTTTTCTCAAAACTTCTTGAGGGTCGTTAAAACAACTTCCACTAGAATATGTCCACAAAGGAGATATCTCTTTTTGTTTCAAGATTTATTTAAACATGAATTATGAATATAACTTAAGATGTAACAGAAGAATGGTTTCTGAGAAGGAACTGGTTTTGGTTATGTGGTTAAGTTGAATGATCTTTTGTGTGCGTTGTGTAGAAATTTAAATCTTGCATAAACTTTCTGAATTTGCATGTATATATATTAGGCTTTTTAGGTTCTAAAGTTGCATGATGTGTTGAATATTATCAAGGAAAAGGTACTGTTTTACATCCAAAGGTGAAAGGGGCTGGTGTAAGTAAAATTTCTTGGGTTGACATAACCTACGTGCTATTAGAGCACAAAACTTCAGGTAACTGAATTTTTGGCCTTTTCAGAAAGTTATCTAAAATAATCAAAAGGCCCTAGTCATTTCAATTATGTGGTTGTGGTTTCATCGCAAGTTGTAACTATCTTACATTAACATGTTAAGAAGCTGAATATTCTTAAAACAAATTGTTGAATAAATGTTTACGATACTAAACTAAGAACTGTCTTAACAGTAGTTTACACTTTACAGTGAAAGCCATGATTTATTTCAGGTAATGTAAATTCCCAAAACAATTCATGCACATTTTGGAACACAAAAGCCAACAACCCTTTTAGCCATTAAAGCTGAAGGGACAACGCCGATTCACATGTGTCCTTTTGTGTGTGTGTGTGTGTGTGTGTGTCGACATTTCAGGCTGGCCGGGATGGATTGAGGGACTCTACCACATACGTTTGCAGCCAAAGTGTCATAGTATTCCACAAACACGCTACTTAAGGCACATGCATATCCATCTAGAGCTTTTTCTTTGTTTGCAAGTGCTCACAACGAACAAAGTTCAGATGCAAATATAGAACTGAACAAGCAACAGATTTACATGGGCAAAGGGTAAAAATGAGATGTCAAAAAAAAGGATTAAAAAATATATATATATATATATATATATATATATATATATATATATATATATATTTGAGAACTGAATTGTATGATAATAAGTAGAAGATAGCGTAAAAATGAGATGTCAAAGAAAAAGTTTTTCAAAAACTTATTGCACTGCGGATAACATTAGGAAAAGGACCTGAAGGAAAGATACATCCATTATTGGTAGATCGAAAGATACATTAGTGGAATAGAAACTTTAAATATACCTTGGTGCCCCAGATGGACAGGGGATCTTGAGCTCTAGATGGATCAAAGAATTCCATCTTTTGTTGTTCCTGATAGCACAATTAACTCGAATATACTTTTTATGATTTAATAAGAATCTTGAGCTCCAGATAGTGTATTTTGACTTTTGAGGCCTTCTAGCTCGTTGCCACGCACTAACGAATTTCTCATAGTTTCCATATGTCTTATTCAATTAGAGATACTTGGACAACAAAACAGATTTTTTAGCAACATTTTTACTCGACCATTTTACTAACTCGCTTGGAGGCCAAAAAAGCATTAAGTTCTTGAAAAAATTCCAAGTTATTTTGTTTGATTCAAACACAAAATTTTCCTTTGAAGTGTATCCAACTTGTTGCAAAGTCAACCTTTTTCTCATTCTAGTGTTTACTTCTGTGAAAGTATATATTACACCATAATCTAAACCTGGAATATAACACTTCCTATATATTGTGTTCTAATAGGAGAATAAGTAAATGTAATACACATGGTGAAAGTATATAAGCAATCTGGAAGAAGTTATAAATGGAAAAAAGAATCAAGAAAAGTAAACCAGATACCACAACTCTACTTTAAACTTTTGGCTCCAATGTGAATTCAAATCGCATCTATAATTCGGTATAATAATTTTTTCTATTTGATGGATCATCGAGAATATATAACACTCACTTACATGATTAAATGTGTGTGATCAGAAAGAATATAGCATTGCAGGTTGACATCGTACCTAAATTTTACTAGTAATAAGGATTAGGTGTTAACAAACTTTAGTCCTCAAGTACTGATCACAAACCTTTAATTAATTGATATTCAAAATTCATAATCCAAGTGTGACTACACTCTAAATATCATCTTTACACTTGAGCTCGGAGATAAAACACATCACAAACCCCTCCAATGCTTAACTTGAGAGTGAATATAAGACACATGATTTTATTGAGTTCTCACTACGAGAATGTTGATATTGGCGAAGGTGGACACCCGCTACGTTCCTTGATAATTAGTACAAGTGCACCATTGAGTCTGACGCTAACATTTAGGAGAATTAAGTCTAACCAAACATCTTCGTGACTCTCCAGATCATAGTTATCTTGACGGAACTTCTGAAGTGGCAACCAATTTTGGTGTTTCACAAAGTTTGGAAGGAAATCATGTAAGTGCTAACCCTATGCTACCGCTCAAAACAAGTTACAGTGTTGTCGCCCGAGTACGTTACAAGAACAAATTTTGATAACAGTAAATTTAACAATTTTCAACAAAGTTTCAGTGAACAATTTGTTGTTGTCAGAAAGTTATTAACCGGGTAAAAACATAGCTACGTACTGAACCATCTACTCTTACACCAACACCTTTACCCTCAACTCCTCCAATTCAAGCTTGCTTCAGTATTACTTGAATATTTTAGTGACTGAGACCCATTAACAGTCAACTATTGCAGACCTATTTGGTTTATTATGAAAACAATTTGAGGTATCTCAGGCCCCGACGACACAAGAGAATATCAACAGTCTTAGTACACAGATTGATACTTTTACAGTTCTACTTACACAAAGGGTACGTTGTTGATCTTAAAGAAACATGTATATCTCAAACCTGTGGAATGTTGGCATGTATATTTTCTTAAAAATATAGTAAGAAATCTTGGCACATGGTTAAAGTTGATGAGCTCTATTTTAGTTTTGTTAAGGATGAAAGCTTCGGGTACAATTCTAATAAGGTTAATCGATCATTATTTGAATTAAACTTATGAATTTAATTCAAAAAAATATTGGTAGGATATTTTTGACTGTTCGGCATCTTTACAAAAGACAAATTTTTAAGTGAAATTAGACAGTGATCTTATAGATAACGAATAGATTCTTATGTAAATGGGTGGGGTATTGGTGTTGTATGGGCTATTTTGGTATGATGGCACAAGTTCAAATGTTATCGCAACTGTTCCTTAAAAAAAAAAAAAAAAAAAAGGTAAAATCTATAAATACACTATGTACTAACTAAAATGACTCGTTATGCTTTCTGAATTTTTAAACCACTCATTATACACTATCTTTTAGGGTAATTTGGTCATTTCATTCATAGTCATCTTCTACATCTTTAACTCCGGCCGAACATGATGATTTCCGGCTAAAAACCCAGTTTCTAACAAAAATAAAAACACATAAAAATCTGTGTGAATTATTTGAGATTAAAAACACACAAACTTTGTGAATCATTAAATTTATACGAATTTCCACTTAATGAGATCCAAATTATTTTGGGTAAAACTGAAACTTGGTATAAAAAATTAGGATTGAATGAGATTAAAATGCCTCGTCGTCCCTCTTCGTCTCTAGTACCTCAACATCTTTTCAATAACCAGTTATTTGAAATCCAAAAATACTTATCCATTCAAATCAATACAAAAACCATATATTTCTACAAAATCAAACGTGTAAATGCACCATCACATGTTCAACACCCACTTCCTTTTTGGGTTTATTATTTTCAACTCCCACTACCTTTTTGGGTTCATGTGTATTCATAACCCACTACAAAATCAAGGCTGTAAAAATGTACCACCTACCACCACCTGAAACTATTGCCTTCACCAGCGAGGGTTCTTCTCGAGCTTAGCTTTTGGGTTTATGTGTTTTGGGGATGGCCGAATATGCGGATGGTGGCGGAAATGGGTTTGAAAAGAATTTGGTTACCGGGTTTGTCAAAGAAATTCGAATAAGGTTACTATATAAAAGATTTTGAATCCGAATAAGGTTACTTTTAATAATGGTTTATGTTTCATATTTGTTAAATTTTTGAGGTTTCAACTCAGATTTGTGTTTATAAATGAGGTTCATCTCATTTTGATTATTTTGTCATAAATTCTGTAGTTGGATTTTTAATAGAAATTACATAATGAGTAGATAGTTTGGTTTAAATTTGAGTGATCGGGTGTGATTGTCAGAATTGGTGGTTGTCTTGGTGGTGGGAGGTGGTGGTGATGGCTAGTGAAGAAGACAAAGGATACAAAAGTCATTTTGTGTATTAGTTAAGCATAATGAGTCCTTTTTTTAAGCGTAATGAGTGATTTAAAAATTCACAAAGCATAATGAGTCATTTTGGTTAGTACATTGAGTATTTGTAAAAATAAATTAAAAAAAAAAAAAAAAATTGCACAGAAATTGGCAATTGTTTATCGAATGGGAAATAGTTTGTATGCGCGGCTCACATTTTAAATCTTTTAAGGAAAGGATATGATACTAGAGAAGTTCAAGTAGTAAATATAGGGGTGTTCAATGAGTGACCGAAAACATGCAAATATTGCTTGCTAAGCAAAATCGTCAAAAATGCTTACTGTGATATCACAATTTAATTTTATACTTGATGTTAATTCAAAGGAGGTGGAACTTCACCTCCAATATGTTTGAAATGCTAAGCATACAATGATGCTATTGGCATATATGATTTATCGTATGTGACGTTTGAGAATGTTATTCCCAGAAATGGCATTTAGGTCCAAAACCAGAAGATTGGGGTAAACCTAATTATGTCACTTTCACAAATTACTAATCTAGATTGAGATAAAGCTAATTAAGCTATATATATTAGTACATCTGTTTTTTTAGTATTCATCATTTTAAATGTATTGTGTCACGCAAATTGTGTCAAATTCATGTAGACACCAGTGAAGATGAATGTACTAACTCCAAAAGAGATATTGATCAGGTGGGAGGAAGTTTTTGCAATTGAAGATAAACAATTTTAAAGGTTACTATTCTTGGAAAGTGAAACCATATTTTATAGACTCAAAGTATTGTAGTATGAAAACTAAAGGAATGCAAGTTTGCCTACCGTCTTTTGTTTTAGACGAGTCGTATTTTACCACGCGCATTGCAGCGAGTATTGTAGTATGAAAGCTAAATGAATGCAAGTTTGCTTATCGTCTTTTGTTCTAGACGAGTCGTATTTTACCCCGCACATTGCAACGGCCTAACGCGCGAGTATTGTAGTATGAAAGCTAAATGAATGCAAGTTTGCCTATCGTCTTTTGTTCTAGACGAATCGTATTTTACCCCGCGCATTGCAACGGCCTAATGCGCGAGTATTGTAGTATGAAAGCTAAATGAATGCAAGTTTGCCTATCGTCTTTTGTTCTAGACGAGTCGTATTTTACCCCACGCATTGCAACGGCCAGTGAGGTTTGTAAATTCAAAATGTATGTTTATCTTATTGGTACGAAATTTCAAAATGTATAAGAATTCAATACGTTAATCTAAGTTATATTTGTTTGTTATACTTAAAAATAAATAAATAAAATAAAAACAAACAAACGATACATTTTTTAACAAAGAAAGCAGTGAGCTATTGCCTATTTGATCATCTACCTACATATAAGCCTAAAAAGTTAAAAAAAAAATGAAAACATATGTTTACATGTACTGTAGGCGTGTTAGGGTAATTTTGTGGTGATTTATATTCCTCTTGCAAACTGTATTTGTGGTTCTAAACCAGATTCATTTTTTTAGATTTTCCTTTTTGTATATTTTAATAATATTTAGTTTTGCTTTTGATTTCAAAATGAAAATATATGTTTACATGAATTTAGAATTGTTAGAAGAATTAAAAAAAAAAAAAAAAAAAAAAAAAAAAAAAAAAAAAAAAAAAAAACCACTAAAGTTTCTCTCCGGCGAAAACGGCAACAAAAAGCATCCGCTCATACGATTCCTTTAATCGATCTTCAACCCTTTTAATTCTTTAATCTGCTTCAATGTGGATAGGTTGTAATTAATTAGTTACTTCTATCGTGGGTCGGTGGATTCAAATTACACATATTAGCTTTTGGTGTCCCATTTACAGTTGGTTATATTAAGTGCATGATCCATTGATTTTTACTAATATAAAACCACTTGTGCTAGGGCCTACTGTTTCAATTGTTATTATAGTACATATACTATGCATGCTGCAAGCTTTATGATGGGTTAGGATCTTGGACTTTCATGCGTAAACCCTAGTCGTTTAGGTTGGGTTTTTTTCTTTTTCTGTTTGTAAGTTACATGTTGTGGTTGATTTCAGTGTGGTCTATGTTGGTGTGTTGTTGGTGGTTGTGGGGTTTGAGATACGAATAAAGGGTTCCTTAACGCGAATAATAGTGCTTCTAAATCTGGTTCCAATGTTGGCAAATCAGGTGGAAGTGGTGTTGGTGTTGGCAGCCTCTCGACTAGCTAGCTTGGCCGATCAAGCTAGTCTAATGAACGGAGGTAGTAGTGGTACGACATGTGTTACGAGTGGAAGTGGTGCAACGTGTATGGGTGGGAATGCTGATAAGGGTCCCGAGCCTATTATTACCGATTGGACCGATGATGATGGTGATGTTAATTTGTCTACTCGTGTGGACCAGAACGTGCATGTTACACCCATGCATAAGGTTGTTGTTGAGAGTATTGATGTGACGTGTGTTGGTTCGGGTAATACGGATCTAATGGCTGCTTCTACTTCGACGAATGATAAGATTACAAATGATGGTAGTGTTAAATCTAATGAGCATGTGGGTTCGGAATCGGTTCCAAAGGTAGATTCTCCTATTTCTTTTGCCAATATCATTAATGCTACTCGTATGGTTCCGAAAGTGAATTTTAGAGCATTGGTCAATGAGGATCGTGTGGATAATCATGACATAATGTTGCCTATGGATGCTATGAAGAAGGTCTTAATTCGGTAGGATAACACACTTGTTGGTTACTTTCTTGGTAAGACCATTGTTTTTCCTTTAGTTCAGAGTTATGTTACTAATACACGGGGAAAATTTGGCTTGCAAAAGCTGATGAAGAATGATGATGGAGTGTTTCTTTTTAAGTTTGCTACGAAGGATGGTGTGGATCGTGTTTTGGAACGAGATCCTTGGATTATACGTAACTCACCCATTATTCAAGACAAATGGACTTCCACTTTATCCCTTAATAGGAGCGAGGTAAACAAGGTACCTGTTTGGATCAAAATGCATAAAGTTCCTTTGGTTGCTTATTCCTAGGATGGTTTGAGCTTGATTGCTACGCAAGTAGGGAAACCTATTATGTTAGATGCTTATACAAGCTCTATGTGTGTCGAGTCTTGGGGCCGTATTAGTTTTGCTCGTGCTTTAGTTGAATTAAGCGCGGATTCAGAACTCAAAAGCCATGTTACAATGGCAATTCCAAATGAAGAAGGTAATAGTTTTACTACTGAAATTATTAATGTTGAATATGAATAGAAACCTCCTCATTGTGGTGAATGTAAAATTTTTGGACATGCTTTGATTGAATGCCCAAATCGTGTTAAAGAGGCTATTCGTAGTAATACTAATGTGGCAGCAAAGGCTTATGAAGCTTCTACTACTTTGGATAAGACGAATGATGGTTTCCTTGAGGTTAGCAATCGTAAGAATAATGGGAAGAATGTGGCTGCTCCTGCTCGGCCTATTGGGGGTGTTCACCTTAATAAGCCTAAACCAAAATTTTGGCGACCTGTCTCAAAGAAGCCGGTTGCTACTAAGGAGAAAATAACTAATGAGGCAAGTACGAGTGGGAATGTTATTGCTACATCGAATCAATTCGATGCTCTTGATGTGGCCGATACTGATGATAAAGATATTCCTTGTGCAACAACTATTTCTCCAAAGGATGGGGCTGATTTGGAGGTTTCTAAGGGTGGAAATGGAAGTACTACTCCTATTGTAGAGAAAATTGGGAAGATTGAAAAGCTTATTATTGAAGGAAAAGTTACTCTTGTGGATGATAATGGTAAACCTCTTAAAAAGGTTGATTCTTCAACTAGGGTGGGTAACCCATTCTCTAAGGTGGGCAATGTGGTAGTTTCTGACAGCGATGATGATGAAGTTTTTGATGATCACATTGGAACGTTGTATTCTGGAAGCAGAGGTAAGGAGCAAAGTCTTTATAAGCAATGGAAAACAGATACGGGTGATGACAACAATTATGATGTTGACGATTTTGGCCTTTCTCCTGCACAAATAAAGACTGCCGGACTTCAAGACTTTGGTCTTAACTAGGTTGTTTTATATTTTTGCATAAAATTTTATGATGATTATTATTTTATGTTGGGTTTTGTTTAGTAGTCCTATTGGTTAGCTATTTGTCATTTATGGTCTGTCATAAATGATTTAATGGTTGTGTCAAGCGATTGCTTGCGGTTAATGTGTACTTCAGCCACATTCTATTGTACTTCAGCCCGTGGTTTTTTCTAAATCAGCCATTAATTGGTAATAGTTTCTAAAGAGGGAAAAAATATGCTACTTTATGTAATTTATAAAAATAATCTGTTTTTAAAATTTTCTTCTCAATCTTACATATATGGCTAAATTTTCAGTTCTAGCCTCAAGATTTGAGATTCCATAAGTAACTCAGTGAGTGCCTTTCTAAAAAAGAAGGGCCTCGAAGAAGAAAATGAAATATGAACAACCGCGCTGGTTGTAATAGATCGACTTTCATGGTAGTTCTTGCTCCAGCATGAAAATTCTATGTCAGGGATAGTACAAGTTATTTTTACCAAATATACCCTATATTTAAAAATGAGAACAAATAAGCTTAAGTTCCTAGAATGAATAAACATTCTTACGCGACGTAATAAGTGTATTTTGTAGGTCAATGTAGCGAAAGAGCAAAGTCTAAGATAAAGAAAGAAAACGCATACGCGGAAGAAATTGGATTAAACACTAGACCTTCCCATTAAATATCAATTGTTTCACTAGTATCATCTAAAGTAAAGGCATATATGCTACATCTTTTGCCTCTTATCTTATACAGCATATATATGAAGAATCTTATCTAGCGTTATGAATAATAATTTTGGCATTATAGTGACTAAGCATATAGTGACGAAATGTGACCGCCCAGTTTTGGTCACTAAACAGCTTTAGCGACAATATCTCTGCTGTTAGTGATGAATTTTGACTTGTATAAATTGATATTTTTCTTCTTGGGCTTTGCAATCTCCAAGCCATTTGAAATTATAGATTTGATAGTACATTACTTAGAACGGTAAACCAGAAATCCAAAAGTAGTATACAGAAAATTGAAAGAGTGTACTTTTTCAAATATGACAGGGAAGTTGTGAAATAAAGTGTAGCTTATTTCTTGTTTAGTATTATTGTTAACCTTGTTTGAAATAAATTCTTATCCTTCTTCATGTTATACATAATACATAATACATAATACATGCTTTTGCTTTATCTTTTATAGCAGTTTTCGACCATTGATATCCTTATCCTTCTTCAGCATATTCATCAGATCATAATCCTATAATATGATTCATCACAAATGAAAATCCAATGAGACTTTATTTCTTAATTAAAGTAAGCCATGGCAACAACGTTAATTTATAGATACAAAAATGAAGATCCTATAATATGATTCATCACAAATGAAAATCTAATGAGACTTTATATCTTAATCAAAGTAAGCCATGGCAACAATGTTTACAGATACAAAAAGGAAGATGATCTAATGAGACTTTATTTCATAATTAAAGTAATTAAGCCATGGCAACAAATTTTACAGATGCAAAAATGAATAAAATGAAGGCCGGGTTTTGCTAACAACAACCCTATGGGTTGTGGTTAAGCATTTCTTAATTACTACCACCGTCCCAAAATATAAGTACAGTTTGATTTTTTGAATCGAACTTTGACCTTAAATATTCTTGTTTGTAGTATATATCACTTGATAAAAATTATACCATATGAAAATTCATTTAAAACACTATTCATTTATATATTTTGCATCAAGTATTATATAATACAAATAAAGATATTTAAGGTTAAAGTTTAATTCAAAAAGTCAAACTGGACTTATATTTTAGGACGGAGGGAGTAACAAATTAGCACTAAATGAACTAATATATCTTATAGCTAGAGTTGTTAACAAAACCCTAAAAGGGTTTGAAGCATACGCAAGATATATAGTTTCAATAAGACTTTATGGAGAAGATATAAACCCTGCATAGGACTTGATACTCAACTACCTTATGATAAGAATCATATGATAGATTAGAATTATGACACATGTTTATTCTATATTGATATGTTGTAATAATATGCCATAATAGTAATTCTGCTTAAATTTTACACCATACATTTGACAAACTTTTAACCTATTTTGAAAGCAGATGATCAATTATTTTAATTCTTAACACATAAAAAACAAGAAGAAACACAAATGAAGACTATTTATAGTTTTGCTAATAATAGCCTTAAGGATTGTTGTTAAGAAAATAACTCATTAAACAAACACATTATGAATGACTATGATTGGATAGTAGTACCTAAGAGAGCCCGGTGCAAGGGTGCTATGGCGATGCACTTTAAAGAGCACCGCCTCAAATGTCGTAGCCATGGGCTGAATGTGATTGGGTTGATGAGCGTTATGTGTTTTTTCTTTCTTTCTTTTTTTGGTGTTGTGAGTGAGTGATGTATTTTCTTGTGGTGTGTTATTAGAATTTTATTAGGGAGGGTGTTTATGTTATGAGTAATGCTGGAGTAACAAAGAGTTCTCAAAATTATACTCACACAATGACTTGGCAAGTGTAGTGGTCTAATTATGTTGCATCACAATCTCTCTTTCTTCTTTCTTACCATCCATATTTGGTTGACAAGTTATTGTGTACATATACTTTTGTAAACTTTTGTGGATCTAACATTTCTTTTATGTTATAGTGGTGTTATATGGTAAGTGATGAGGTGGCAACTCTATAATATTTTATAGGGTGCAACTGCACCCGCCTCTTTAAAGTTATGGATGAATCAGACAATAATTAACCTGAAAATATAGATGCATATCAAACTCTTCAGTGCAATTGAATAAAATGATTTTTTAATTACAATCAAAGTATGAGGGCAATAAATATATAATGTAGATAGATAATACCACTATCAACTGTAATTTGAGTTATCATTAACATAACCGTGTATTTATAAGGATTTAACCATTATTAATATGCTTTGGGAATCAATCTATCGATAATTACTACACATAAAATGTGTATCAATTTACTTTTAAGCCCTTGGTTCATGCCTATATATATGCATGGATGGATAGAAGTATGATGTACCACTCAATATCTACTTTTAAAACACATACATATATACATCTAGTAAGATAATAATGGTATATCTCTTTCCTTATCTCATGTTTCCTATTTATTTCATTTTCGCTTAGGCATGTTAGTGACTATGTATATTTGATCCATATGATATGCCAAAAGGTCATGGACGAACGTCCATAGAGGGCAAGGGTCATGGCCTCCCAAAAGTATGAGTTATTAGTTTATTACTATAAAGTTTGTATTATATTTATAAAACTCTATGATATTTATGTCAATTTTACTATTTGGCACCTCTTAATTTTGGAAAAGAAAACATCAAACGTCAAAACTTAAACCATTAAAAATAGGATTGCACACGCACTCCAAAAGTAAGAATTCACTATCATCTCTAATGCTTGATCACTCAATCCATATGATTGTGTATATATATACTAATGTAATACTTATTTTTATTAAGCTGCTTATTGATAATCGTTTTTTAGATATCCAGGTTCCAATTTAGTTTTTTTAAGTCTCTTAAGTTCGATTTATCATTTCTGTAATTATCATTTCTGTAAGAACGCTTTCGATTTTAGTGAATTTGTGATATCTTCTTAACAGTTTAGAAAAAGTAGTTTTGAATGGCGTTAAGTTTGTTTTGTTTCATGTGTAGAAATATAACCAAACAGGGTTTCAATTTAAGAATTTTTATCTTGTTTTATCAATGATAAATTCGTATACTTCTCTTGAATTTATACTGCCTAAGCTTAGGGAAATACTTGACTATATACTATATGAATATATATCTTTCTGAGGAAAATTCAATTGCATACCCATATTTTTGTACATACCAATGGACAAATCCTCACCCTCCATCCTTTTTGATCTAATGGCCTAGATTAATCTAAGATTTTATATGTTTAACCTTAATACTCCCAACTATATAAAGCCTCTTCTTTTTTCATTTTTTTCATTCGCTTCATTTTTTACACACACTTTGTGTGTGTGTTTCATCTGCTCTCATTCTTTCTATCCATAAATCAGTTATATTACCATTCCGATCATTATCACTATCACTATTCCGACCACCATCACTGTTCCGATCAGCATCTCATCATCACCATCAATGTTCCGATCACCACTCTGATTACCATCAGTTCCGATCGACAGTTACCGTGTCTTTCATCATCACCGTTCCGATCATCATCACCAGCACCACTCCGTTCACCATCACCGTTCTGATCATTATCATCATTTTTTATGGCTTTTTTTTATCTGAAATAAATATTTGTTTCAAAAGCAGATTTGATTGATGTTGTTGCGGTTGATAATGTTGTTGAATCAGTTGATAATTATGTGAATCAAGTTGTTAATATTTCTTCTTATTAAGCTGCACACCAAATGTTTGATGAAATGTGTAAGTAAAAAATATTTGATAATTTTGTTATCTGCTTTTGTAATTTTGCTTATTAATTAATTTGTTAGTTGAATTTATGTTTTTAACTGCATTTGAATGCTGTTTTTGTGTCTAATTGTGGTTTTGAATCTGCTCTGTAGCATACGTTTAGTATCACCAGTGATACTTTAAGTTGATGATTATAAGCTGGTTTAGTATCACCAGTGATATACGTTTAGTATCACCAGTGATAATTATTAGTCTATTTATTTATAAGTTGTTTATGTTAAGATGTTTAATTTTCTTATATAATATTTTTGATATTTTGATGAAGATGAAAATATAAGTTTGTGAGGATAACCTGTGAGTATAAGTTACTGATAAGTTATTAATTATAGCGTAATATTGCTTATTATTTATTAATTAAGGTGTAGCTTACAGTGTTTTGAAGTCTTTTCTGTGGTGCTCTATTTAAATGCTTGCACGACTACCAAAAAAGCTTATGGAGTTCTTAGCATTTTTCGTGTTGTTTCTGAGTTTAATGCTGAGTATGTAATGAAAATCATTATTGGATTTTACACTAAGGTATTAATTACGTACTTTTTGTGTACAAGATGGTTTTTGTGCCTTTCACTGTAATAGACAAACACAATAAATGTTTTTGCTGATGGTATATGTGTAGTATCACTAGTGATATGTTTGATATATGTGTAGTATCACCAATGATATGCTTGATATATGTGTAGTATCACCAGTGATATGCTTGATGTATGTGTAGTATCACCAGTGATATGTTTGATATATGTGTAGTATCACCAGTGTTATATTTGATAATCTATTTCTTATTGTTGTAATTACTGATAAGCTGTCTATGATACTGGACTACTTTTGTAGACAACCTGAGAGAGCTAAAGTCAAAAGTTGAGACTGATTTGCCAAGTCTTCCACCTCGAAAAGTTTGTGATATTGTTCAAGATTTTATGGGTATAAAGAATCCTCCTAAAGGACATAAGAATGACCGTATTAAGGGTGGACGTGAGAAAAGTAAGAACCAAAAGAAGAATTGTAATATTTATAGTTTAATTGATCATAATAGACATACTTGTCCAAACAAGGGAAAATTTTCAAATGTCAATGTGGCGGCGGCGTAGTTGAAAGTGGAGGCGGTTTCTCAATCGCTGCAATTGAAGTATTAGTTTGTTGATTGATTGATTTTTTTTTACTGAATTGTTAGGTTTATTTTAATAGCATTGCTAATTTTATCCTGGACTTGTATATCATTTGTGATACTATTTTTTTCCCCTCAAATGTTAGGTTTACTCAATAACACTAGTAAAATAAATCTTAACAACTAAACAAAAAAACCTATAAAATATACAAAATTTCACAAGTGATAATACATATATACAGTTCAACTTCAAATATCACTGGTGATACTACAGGCATGACACTTTTCACATTACCATATTAAACTAAATACCACTCAAAACTTTATCAAACAAATATTCACAAATCAAGATGGATTAAACAATTGCTAACTATGGCCCATTTCTGGGAGTTTGAATCTCTTGTGACAAATAACATGATTCAATCAAACTAAATACCTACTATTGACTTCCAACTTGTCAACTATACACATTTATTTATAACCGTATAGATTAAAACGTAACAACGCAGCGCAATTGTTTTCATCAACTTGTTTTATTTACTTTTGTTCTTCACCAATCGTCATCTTCATTGGTTCATCAACCAACACCTTCATTTTATTCCCAGATGCTTTTGGGGGAACCTTTGATATCACATGTGATCACATATCACACGTGATCACAGGTGATATCAAGTGATATCACTGGTGATATCACTAGTGATATCACATGTGTGTCAGCTTTCTTTTATTTGTTGAATCAATTGTGGTGATGGAGGAACTTGTGATATCACAAGTGTTTGAGCTTCTTCAATTTGGTTGTGGAGATGTTGTGCTTTCTTCAATGACAATTACACTTGTTGATTTTTTTCGTTTGATGAGGCTATTTTTTGCACAGGTCTCATTCAAATCTGCATCAAAATATTTTCATAAGTTTTATTAGTGTACGAATAGTTCATTTGTTTTCAATATCATATGTCAACCAAATAACTATTTGTTATCACAATAGATATTCTACCAATCAACAATAATTTAACTTTTATATCACATGTAATACACTACCAGTCAATATTGTTTTCAAATACCGCGGTAAAACCTTTTGAAACATGCACAATCATTAAACATACAAATCCACCACAAATCAAACAAAAGCATCACAACATATCTTTTGTTTTGATAAACCTAACTTTTAATCTCTCATATTATCACATAAATCATCACAACCTCACAAATTATCAAAAATTAACTAGTAAATCACACTAATAATGATTCTATAACAGTAAAAACTAAAGTATTCGTTGTTTTAGATGTCGATTATTTCATTTTCTGTGTGCTTTATGTGATTTGCACGGTTAAGTCAAATACAAATATCACTAGTGATAATACACATATACTGTTCAACTTCAAATATCACTGGTGATACACACGTATACAGTTCAACTTCAAATATCACTGGTGATACTTTTCAGTCACACATTTCATCAAACACTTGGTGTGCATCCATGTATAGAAAGGTTTTTACTCAGAAAAACTCAACCAAATGTAAATACTAAAAACACAAACAATAAAACAACTAAATAATTAGTCAGAAGCATCATACCTTCATCTCGAGATTCAGTAGGTTCATTTTGAACCGGTTTTTTCATAGATCTGCTTGTGCACTCGATGATTCTTTCATTTTTGTGTTTTATTGATGATTTGAACGGTTAAAAAGTTGTTATTTTTTATTTGTTATAGTGGTTTTTGATGATGTTTAGAGAGAGAAAGTGTGCTTTTGTGATATCTGATGTGTGGAAGATGAGAGGTAAGGGTGGGGTTGGTGAGGTAAGTTTGGTGAGTTGGCAAAAATGGTCCCTCCGTCTTTTTTATTATTAAATATTGTTTTTCTAAATTGAGGCTTCTGATTGGTCCATTGGTATGTGAGGGTTTTTGAGTCTCCAAAATAAAACGCCTCATATCTTTCTATATAAGTATATAACGAGTTTTATTTTAGGCATATTTGACCCAGTCATACAACTCAAGCTGCATCCATACGAAGGGTAATGACATAAAAGTTGGAGGATGGGGAGGCAACGGTGGAACTCCGTGGACATTTACAATACCTAATGATTGTAAGCTTTCTAAGATCAGGATTGTCAGCCACGGATGCGTATATTCGATCCAGTTCACTTATCTCAATCCACAAGGTAGAGAAATCGATTCTCCAGTGTATGGCACCGATTGGGGAGATGGTAAAATTGAAATAGTACGTGACCGGCCTTTCATAACATCTGTTTATTTATATATATACGTATTTACAGATGAAATATATCTTCTTACTTTTTTAACTTTCATAATCAGCTTCGCCTTGGTAACCGGGATATCTTAACTGGGGTTTCTGGAACTTTTGGAAAATATGAGAATAATCTGCTTACCGTCATAACATCACTGTCTTTTAGAGTCGGGAATCGAGAATGTGGTCCATATGGGAGCCCCTCTGGAACTTCGTTCTCACTGCCTGTGGTTAAAGGAAAGATTACAGGATTCTTTGGAAACTCTGGACATTGCCTTGACAATTTGGGAGTCATTCTTGCTCCCATTATTAATTACTAGGAAGGCTCGCCAATCCAGTATGTATACAACAACATGCATGCATGCATGTGGTTGGAATTAATTGGCACGTACCTTTTAAGTAGAAGAAGCTTGAGATCCTGAATAAGGTGTTAAAGAGTCGTGTTTACTACTAGCTAGAAAGGCAACTCTTTAATGTGTATTATATGTGTTTTAGTATTTTCCTTGTCATTTTCTTAATGTTGTGTGATGTAACTATATATATACTTAGTCGTGAACTATGCTGAGTCACGATTGGAATAAACATGTACCTTTAATATATGTCGTATAATCTTTGAATCTCTTCTTAGACCACTAGTAATGGTGACCTTAGGTTTCTTGGTCATCCTTGCTACTTCAAAGCCAAAAACATGACTTTAAGCTCGTAGTAAGATGACCTCAGTCACAACAAAAAACATACTCATAAAAATTAATTAAAACCAGATGCAACCATTCGGTGTCTGGCCGATCGAATCGAGCAAACAAGAGGGCGGAACCATGTTCCTAGGGATTGCTTGCGGTTAATGTGGTACTTCAGCCACATTCCATTGTACTTAAACGCTTTTTTGGAGTAATATATTTTACCGGGTGGAATACCCTTTATCCAATAAAAAGAATTGTTAGTAGAGAAACGGATATTCCCGTGGTTTATTCTAAATCAGCCGTTAATTGGTAATAGTTTCTAAAGAGGGAAAAAAAATATGCTACTTCATGTAACTTATAAAAATAATCTGTTTTTTTTAAATTTTCTTCTCAATCTTACATATATGGCAACATTTTGAGTTCTAGCATCAAGATTTGAGATTCCATAAGTAACTCAGTGAGTGCCTTTCAAAAAAAGAATGGCTTGGAAGAAGAAAATGAAATATGAACAACCGCGCTGGTTGTAATAGATCGACTTTCATGGTAGTTCTTGCTCCAGCATGAAAATTCCATGTCAGGGATAGTACAAGTTATTTTTACCAAATATACCCTATATTTAAAAATGAGAACAAAGAAGCTTAAGTTCCTAGAATGAATAAAACATTCTTATGCGACGTATTAAGTGTATTTTGTAGGTCAATGTAGCGAAAGAGCAAAGTCTAAGATAAAGAAAGAAAACGCATACGCGGAAGAAATTGGATTAAACACTTGACCTTCCTATTAAATATCAATTGTACGTTTTACTAGTATCATCTAAAGTAAAGGCATATATGCTACATCTTTTGCCTCTTATCTTATACAGCATATATATGAAGAATCTTATCTAGCGTTATGAATAATAATTTTGGCATTATAGTGACTAAGCATATAGTGACGAAATGTGACCGCCCAGTTTTGGTCACTAAACAGCTTTAGCGACAATATCTCTGCTGTTAGTGATGAATTTTGACTTGTATAAATTGAGATTTTTCTTCTTGGGCTTTGCAATCTCCAAGCCATTTGAAATTATAGATTTGATAGTACATTACTTAGAACGGTAAACCAGAAATCCAAAAGTAGTATACAGAAAATTGAAAGAGTGTACTTTTTCAAATATGACAGGGAAGTTGTGAAATAAAGTGTAGCTTATTTCTTGTTTAGTATTATTGTTAACCTTGTTTGAAATAAATTCTTATTTCTATTTCAAGTTATACATAATACATGCTTTTGCTTTATCTTTTATAGCAGTTTTCGACCATTGATATCCTTATCCTTCTTCAGCATATTCATCAGATCATAATCCTATAATATGATTCATCACAAATGAAAATCCAATGAGACTTTATTTCTTAATTAAAGTAAGCCATGGCAACAACGTTAATTTACAGATACAAAAATGAAGATCCTATAATATGATTCATCACAAATGAAAATCTAATGAGACTTTATATCTTAATCAAAGTAAGCCATGGCAACAATGTTTACAGATACAAAAAGGAAGATGATCTAATGAGACTTTATTTCATAATTAAAGTAATTAAGCCATGGCAACAAATTTTACAGATGCAAAAATGAATAAAATGAAGGCCGGGTTTTGCTAACAACAACCCTATGGGTTGTGGTTAAGCATTTCTTAATTACTACCACCGTCCCAAAATAATAGTACAGTTTGATTTTTTGAATCGAACTTTGACCTTAAATATTCTTATTTGTAGTATATATCACTTGATAAAAATTATACCATATGAAAATTCATTTAAAACACTTTCCATTTATATATTTTGCATCAAGTATTAGATAATACAAATAAAGATATTTAAGGTTAAAGTTTAATTCAAAAAGTCAAACTGGACTTATATTTTGAGACGGAGGGAGTAACAAATTAGCATTAAATGAACTTATATATCTTATAGCTAGAGTTGTTAACAAAACCCTAAAAGGGTTTGAAGCATACGCAAGATATATAGTTTTAATAAGACTTTATGGAGAAGATATAAACCCTGCATAGGACTTGATATATACTCAACTACCTTATGATAAGAATCATATGATAGATTAGAATTATGACACATGTTTATTCTATATTGATACGTTGTAATAATATGCCATAATAGTAATTCTGCTTAAATTTTACACCATACATTTGACAAACTTTTAACCTATTTTGAAAGCAGATGATCAATTATTTTAATTCTTAACACATAAAAAACAAGAAGAAACACAAATGGAGACTATTTATAGTTTTGCTAATAATAGCCTTAAGGATTGTTGTTAAGAAAATAACTCATTAAACAAACACATTATGAATGACTATGATTGGATAGTAGTACCTAAGAGAGCCCGGTGCAAGGGTGCTATGGCGATGCACTTTAAAGTGCACCGCCTCAAATGTCGTAGCCATGGGCTGAATGTGATTGGGTTGATGAGCGTTATGTGTTTTTTCTTTCTTTCTTTTTTTGGTGTTGTGAGTGAGTGATGTATTTTCTTGTGGTGTGTTATTAGAATTTTATTAGGGAGGGTTTTTATGTTATGAGTAATGCTAGAGTAACAAAGAGTTCTCAAAATTATACTCACACAATGACTTGGCAAGTGTAGTGGTCTAATTATGTTGCATCACAATCTCTCTTTCTTCTTTCTTACCATCCATATTTGGTTGACAAGTTATTGTGTACATATACATTTGTAAACTTTTGTGGATCTAACATTTCTTTTATGTTATAGTGGTGTTATATGGTAAGTGATGAGGTGGCAACTCTATAATATTTTATAGGGTGCAACTTCACCCGCCTCTTTAAAGTAATGGATGAATCGGACAATAATTAACCTGAAAATATAGATGCATATCAAACTCTTCAGTGCAATTGAATAAAATGATTTTTTAATTACAATCAAAATATGAGGGATGTAAATATATAATGTAGATAGATAATACTCAGTGGCGGAACTAGAACATTTTTATTGGGGGGGCCGAATTTATTTTGGGGGGGCCAAATCGGGGATTTGTTTGTAACCTCAACTAAATTACCCCTAAAACCTATAATATTTACACTAGGTGCCGCAAATTTTGGGGGGCCAGGACCCTCCCCTGCCCTTAATAGGTCCGCCATTGATAATACCACTATCAACTGTAATTTGAGTTATCATTAACAAAACCCTGTATTTATAAGGATTTAAACATTATTAATATGCTTTGGGAGTCATTCTATCGATAATTACTACACATAAAATGTGTATCAATTTACTTTTAAGCCCTTGGTTCATGCCTATATATATGCATGGATGGATAGAATAAGATGTACCACTCAATATATACTTTTAAAACACATACATATATACATCTAGTAAGATAATAATGGTATATCTCTTTCCTTATCTCATGTTTCCTATTTATTTCATTTTCGCTTAGGCATGTTAGTGATTATGTATATTTGATCCATATGATATGCCAAAAGGTCATGGACGAACGTCCATAGAGGGCAAGGGTCATAGCCTCCCAAAAGTATGAGTTATTAGTTTATTACTATAAAGTTTGTATTATATTTATAAAACTCTAGGATATTTATGTCAATTTTACTATTTGGCACCTCTTAATTTTGGAAAAGAAAACATCAAACGTCAAAACTTAAACCATTAAAAATAGGATTGCACACGCACTCCAAAAGTAAGAATTCACAATCATCTCTAATGCTTGATCACTCAATCCATGATTGTGTATATATATACTAATGTAATACTTATTTTTATTAAGCTGCTTATTGATAATCGTTTTTTAGATATCCAGGTTCCAATTTTGTTTTTTTAAGTCTCTTAAGTTTGATTTATTTTTTCTTCTCCGAGTAATTATCATTTCTGTAAGAACGCTTTCGATTTTAGTGAATTTGTGATATCTTCTTAACAGTTTAGAAAAAGTAGTTTCGAATGGCGTTAAGTTTGTTTTGTTTCATGTGTAGAAATATAACCAAACAGGGTTTCAATTTAAGAATTTTTATCTTGTTTTATCAACGATAAATTCGTATACTTCTCTTGAATTTATAATGCCTAAGCTTAGGGAAATGCTTGACTATATACTATATGAATATATATCTTTCTGTATAAGTATATAACGAGTTTTATTTTAGGCATATTTGACCCAGTCATACAACTCAAGCTGCATCCATACGAAGGGTAATGACATAAAAGTTGGAGGATGGGGAGGCAACGGTGGAACTCCGTGACATTTACAATACCTAATGATTGTAAGCTTTCTAAGATCAGGATTGTCAGCCACGGATGCGTATATTCGATCCAGTTCACTTATCTCAATCCACAAGGTAGAGAAATCGATTCTCCAGTGTATGGCACCGATTGGGGAGATGGTAAAATTGAAATAGTACGTGACCGGCCTTTCATAACATCTGTTTATTTATATATATACGTATTTACACATGAAATATATCTTCTTACTTTTTTAACTTTCATAATCAGCTTCGCCTTGGTAACCGGGATATCTTAACTGGGGTTTCTGGAACTTTTGGAAAATATGAGAATAATCTGCTTACCGTCATAACATCACTGTCTTTTAGAGTCGGGAATCGAGAATGTGGTCCATATGGGAGCCCCTCTGGAACTTCGTTCTCACTGCCTGTGGTTAAAGGAAAGATTACAGGATTCTTTGGAAACTCTGGACATTGCCTTGACAATTTGGGAGTCATTCTTGCTCCCATTATTAATTACTAGGAAGGCTCGCCAATCCAGTATGTATACAACAACATGCATGCATGCATGTGGTTGGAATTAATTGGCACGTACCTTTTAAGTAGAAGAAGCTTGAGATCCTGAATAAGGTGTTAAAGAGTCGTGTTTACTACTAGCTAGAAAGGCAACTCTTTAATGTGTATTATATGTGTTTTAGTATTTTCCTTGTCATTTTCTTAATGTTGTGTGATGTAACTATATATATACTTAGTCGTGAACTATGCTGAGTCACGATTGGAATAAACACGTACCTTTAATATATGTCGTATAATCTTTGAATCTCTTCTTAGACCACTAGTAATGGTGACCTTTGGTTTCTTGGTCATCCTTGCTACTTCAAGGCCAAAAACATGACTTTAAGCTCGTAGTAAGATGACCTCAGTCACAACAAAAAACATACTCATAGAAATTAATTAAAAACAAACACACACAGAAATCAGATGCAACCATTCGGTGTCTGGCCGATCGAATCGAGCAAAAAAGAGGGCGGAACCATGTTCCTAGGGGAGTCACGTAATACGCGTTCCATATGGATAGACGGACCCATCATTTGGTCGTAACTATGAGTGGTTATACTCGATTATTTAACTCTCTGGAGATATTGGGCTCGAACATATTTTTCCAGCTACCTGAGTGAAATGGCCATCTTCTTAACAAAACAAAATGTAAGCTATAGTAAAAATATAAGAGTAAGAAATAAAAAGTCTCAAATGGTTGATTGATGACGTGTACGAGAGTCTAGGTTAGAAATACAAAACACTAAAGCAACTTAATTCAAAATACAATATAAAACACTTCTCACACTCATTTGCAAAAATAAACACTTCAAAAAGAGTTTATAAAAATCGACACTTCGAGCAAAAGGTTTCGCTCGCTCCTTATTTTTGCTCGCCGAATCAAAAGAAGACAAAAGGGTTTTTTGCTAAAAGACAAACAACATAGAGAGCAAAACCTTGCTCTCACATAAATTTGCTCACCGAATTCAAAAGTAGACAAAAAGGTTTCATGCTAAAAGACAATCAACATAAAAAGCAAAACCTTGCTCTCCCATAAATTTGCTAGCCACTAGTTTCAAAAATGTGCTAAAAGACAAACAACATATAGAGCAAAACCTGGCTCTCTCATAAATTTGCTCGCTGATTTCAAAAATATGGATGGTAATCGTATAGTTTGGTGAGCAAAGTTTCGAGCTAGCTATTTTGCTCACTCAAGGAGACGTGGCAAAATCTTAGCCGTCCAATTATTCCACGTGTGGCTGATCTAAATGGGCGAGCAAAAAAAGTGGTGAGAAAAACCATTTTACTCGCTTCGTCGATTTTTGTAACACTGGTTTGGATGGTTCATTTTGGTAAAGGTGGAGGTAAAGTGGCAATTTAAAAAATTGCCTCCAAAAAAAATGCGGAATTACTCTATTAGACATTAGGCGTGCGGACGATGCTGTTTTGGATGGAAATCGAACTAAACGACGTCGTTTTCTGCTAGAGATGTCGTTTGTTATTGCTTCCGTGTCTTTTCATTGTTTATTGGGTCTTTTTTGTTTTTGGGTTGTAACTGGGTCATTGTTTGTTGATCCATTTTCATTATAAATTAGGCGACATAGTACTCAGCCGATATATACGGTATTCCTAACACCAAACTTCATGCATGATAATCTATAATTGGTGATTCTAGGTGTATCTTTCACCAACCTTGGTTCTTCCTTCTCACTCTTTTCAACATTATTGTTGGGGTTAAAGAAACAAAATTGCCATTTGTATTATTAATGGGAGATTACAAATTAAGGGTATGATTTTGTTGTTGATGATTTTTTTTTTACCTAATTTGGTTAAATTGTTGCAGATTCAAGCTACGGTTTATGCTTTTCAATATTTAGTTTTTTCACGTGTTCTTCGTTAATATTAAAAATGTACAATTTTCAATTTTTATTGCCTATTTATGTGAGTTTTGAAGAGTGAAGAAGTTTCTTTAGGGGTTTTGATTAAATTTAGGTATGTTATAAGTGGTTTTCGAGATTTTTTTTTTTTAATAAAAATGTTGTGTTTATTTCGTTTTATTAAATAATATTTTGTTTAGGTTTGTATTGCAGAATGAAAACATGGTCTATGCTTCTACAACATTTTTTTATTGTTTATATGTGTAAAAGTTTGGTCGTTGCAATGTGTTACATGGTTTGTATAATTGTAAGAGGTATAAGCTGTATTTTATTTGGATGCAAGAAAATGGAAAGGTTGTTTGATCCTAAGAGCACTAGGTGCAAAGTTGAGCAAGAGCCTCTTCATTTGGGCCTCACCATGCCACATCACCAAAACACCTCAACTTCAACTAACAACAACAAACCCTACCTCACCAAACAACAAACCTCAACTTCCCTATTCGGGCCCCACCTCTTACACACTTATTTTTTTATTCATTTCTTTAAATAAATTAAATTATTTCACATATACTAAAAAATAAAAAAAACATACTAATTTTATTTCATCAAATTAAAAAGTTACAATACGAAAAAAAATACGATACGAGAAAAAAAATACAACACATACGACACTAAAAACCGAACCTAATTATTATTATTTCGTTGAAATTCTTCTTACCAAATACTAAAAAAAAAAAAAAAAAAAAAAAAAAAAAAAAAAAAAAAAAAACTAACTAAGTGTGTTAACAGTGACAACCCACATTCATTTTTTCACCAACCCATCTAAATTGCAGGTTCACATTCAACAATCCACATTCATTTTTTCACCAACCCATCTAATAAAAACATACTAAGAACAACAATCTTGATTCACCAACCCGCATTCATTTTTTCAAAAATGGCTTTGAGTTCTTCTGTTATCAGATCCACAAACACATCATCACTTGCTCTTCAAAATCAGCAATCTTTTTCAAACCCATCTAAATTGCAGGTTCACATTCATATCTTTACCACCTTTTTCTTTTATTGTTTTTTCATCTTTTTTGTGTTAATACTAATTCTTATTACATAAAAGCCGACTGCCACATTGTCAGAAAATTGCTTCGCCGTGGCCACGGGGAGTTGGCCAACGGCGAGGGTGTTCCGGTGTGGCGGCGAGCAACGGCTCGCCGTTGTCCATGCCACATCGGACGGCGAGCACTGGTTCCCCATCTGCGCCTTGTGCTCTAATGTTATTTATTTGTTGTGTTATCTTTAAATTTTGTTTGTATGTGTTGTTTATAAGTTGTTGTCATAAATGCCAATTCTATAAATATTGTTTTGTTGTGCTAAATGCAAGGATAGTTTAGTGCAAGATTGATTCACGTTACCATTGATGTGATTGTCTTTGTTTTGATATAAGCTACATATTGCTATAAATTATCCATCAATTTACTAAATATTTAGTTTTCTGAAGCTTTCCGGTCTCAGAATTAAATTTTCAAAAAATATGATACTGTTTGCATTGTGGCGGGATAGGCTTATTTTGCTTGGAGCCAAGGCGACTACATCATTTTTTCTGTTGTTTTCACATCTGCACCTCACACTTAAAATTAAAGGATGCTAATTTTGGAGATGATGCTTTCTTTAACGACTAATGTTTTAGGAACCGGTGTGTTTACAATAACTTTGTTTCGATATTGTGACAATGTGTGGTTGTATAAAGTGGGTTTGAAAAGGTAAATGCACCAATTTTATCATCTATTGTTTTATTGTCCTTCAGTGTAGCTTTTGGATTGTCTTTAGAGTTCCAAAGGTCATTAGGTATCCGTTCTTATATCTGAATTTGTGTTTCAACTTGCAATTATGGTTGTTATTATGGGAATTTTGCGCATATCGGCGGCAAAAGTGTTGTCCACGTAAGTTAGATGTGTCACGGGTACAGATTTTAGTTTTATCATTGATAATATGCATTATTGAACGTTAGTATGAGGTAATAGCGTATGGCATTAGTGTTGTTATTAAGAGAGTGGTCATTTTTGTATATAGGATATCCAAAAGATGTCAACTGGACATAGCAATGTTGGGGTGAGGAGGATGAAGGAAATCGCTCTAAAGGTTATGCATGATGTCAACAACAACATACCTAATCCCATCGGAGCGGGGTATGAGGGAGGTGAGATGTAGACAGATCCTACCCCTATCTCAGGATAAACCTGAAGATAAGGAGACTGCTTCCATGAAGACCTCCGGCTGGTGTGTGCAGTGGAAACCCAAACGAAAGACGGAAAATAAATAAATAAATAAATAAATATAATAATAATAATAATAATAATAATAATAATAATAATAATAATAATAATAATAATAACCGTAGAGGTGAACTGTGGGCGATTCTTGGCGATGGGATCTCATTGATCCGGTTCCGTCGACTTCGTCCCCCCCACCATCTGTGATTCAACCTTCAGTTGGATCGTCATCCCCCTCGTTCGTTGGGCGTGTTGTGGTATTGGGTGTGGGTGTGTTCCTTCGTTTTGGTTTTGCTTTTCATTTGTTGCTGTGTCGTTGTTTCCTGGGTGGGCTGTGGTTTCGCATGTGGTGTGACTCCTACGTTCTCCCATATTCAGCGGTGATCGTGGGTGGTTGTTGGGGAGTGAAGCTACTGCGGTTTGCTTTTCCTGCCCGTGTGGTCTCATTTTGAACTTTGGCTTTTTGCGGTTGCTTTCTGGATTAGTTTGCCAGTTGCGGTTAGGGTGGGATTGCGGTTTGTATTGTTGAGGTTTGATTTGTTTTTTTTCTGCTGCGGTTGGTTGTTTTGGTAAAGTCGGCATACTTATTTTAGGTGGGACCCACGCTTTGTTTCCTAGTGGTTTGTATTGTTGCGGTTGCTTTTGGTTTTGGTAGGTGGGCCTCACTTTGGGCTAAGTTTGTTTGTTTAATAAGGGACCTTGTATTTTGTTTTTGAACTTGGGCAGCGGTTGGACTTATTCCTTGGGCCTTGTTGTTTTTCCTCATCATGGCTAACCTTGACGTATTTCGGATATCATGCCCGTTGCAAGGACATGAGGGGTGTAGTGGCGGGAATGAAAAGGGGTTCATGATTGAGGGGAAAGCAGTCAACTAAATTCAACCACAGATGTGGTCAAACAAGTCAAACTCCTAAGGCTCAATGCTCCGTAGAATATAGTGTTTCCCCGGGTCGTTATGTCCCGACGAGGTGTGGATGGTATTAAAACGGGTTTGTGATCGGGTGAATTTGGACAGGAAAGGGTTTAAAGTGAGTTGTGATGATTACACTACTGGAATATGAAAGATTCGAGCTTAAATACACTATATTAACAATACTGGAAAGTCAGGAAAACCAGAAACGTTTAAAACTTAAAACGCGTACGTTCACGTTTAAATAAAACGTAAGCGTACGAAATAAAAAGTGAAAACGGAAATCTGAAAACACCCAGGGGGTGAAAATGACTTTTTTACTAACTAAAAGGTAAAAGAAAATTTTTAGAAAATTTAAATTAATTTTAACCCTAATTAATTATTTATTATTAATTAAATACTAATTATTACTAATTATTAATAATTAAAATACTTAGATATAATTTAATACTAATTAAATACTAGAAAAATGAAAATAAAATTTCTAAAATTATAAAATAACTAAAAATAAGTTTAAAAATAAAAATAAGTGTTTTTGTCTTTTTGTGAATTTAATATTAATTAATTACTAATTAATTACTAATTATCTAATTAACTATTTTAAATTAAGAAAATTGCTAAATGAACAGTAAAAATTCTAAGAAAATTTCTAAAATTACTTTATAACATATAAAAGCTATAAAAAATATAAAAACAAGGTTTTACTTAATAAAAACTAATTATGCTATTTTAAACTAATTATTAATTAATTATAAATAAAACTAAGATTAAATCTAATAAATACTAAATGATGAAATAAAAATCTGAGAAAATTATTATAACTACTTTAGCCTAAAAGGAAATTAGTAAAAATATAAAAATACAAATTACTTAATAAAAATGTAAAAATGAAAATTAAAATTAAATTAAATTAAATAGAAACTATTACTTATTTTTATATTGTTTTTTCTTGATTTTTCTTTTACAAAACTAAATTATACCTAAAAATAGACAACTTTAATAAAGACAACTAATTTATAACTTATTAATAAGCTATTTATAAGCTACTAATCCTAACAGTTGACTTATGTTGACTGAAAATGAAAATAAGCTATTCTGAGCTTGTGTGGGACCCACAATGGTGAAAGTTTGCCCCTCTGAGTTAGTTGAACAAGTTTGAGTAAGATTTGAACAAATAAGCTCTTGAAATAAGCTGATAAGCCACCAATAAACACTTTGAAACTTGTATTAACTCAAAAACTGGGACAAACTATAGGGCCAAATTTAAGTGGGGTCCACAATGAATCAAGTCAAACCACTGGTCAATATCTAGAGCCTACCAGGGGGGGTTTGAATGGAACAAGTTTTGGGTAGTGGGGACCACTGTGGTGGCTGGAAACCACCACCAAAGGGTAGTGGTGGTGATGTCTGCTGGTGCAGCAGGGTAGGGGGTTGCCCTGCAGCCAAGTTTGGGTGGCTGTGGGGCCCAGAAGAAAATTCCCAAAAATCAAAGCTCAATAGAATCTTAAAGCTGAGGTGGTAGAGTGTTTATAGAAACAAATTTCACAACCTAAATCATCATACATAAATCAAAACAATTCTAGCAAATTTTGGAAAAATCTGAGAAAGGCATCCTTTGACTTTTAAGAAAAACTAGGAACTTGACTTTTATGAACTTCTAATGGCTGTTAATGATTAAAAATGGAACAACAAGCTAAATAAAGACTTAAACAAGCTAAAGCTACTAATTATACACCTAAGAACATGATTGTGCAAGCTAAATTCTTAACAGTTATGCATATGATGAGATTTAAAGGTCCATTTGACTTTTTCTTGTTTTAGCCCTGAGATTTATAGTTTATATGAACTAGCCTGACCTATTGTAGCATGTATGCACCAATTATACCCCTTGAATCAGCAAGAGCAGAGCTGAGACTCTTAAACCAAACACCCCTTTATCTATGACTGCCAAGGGTTTTACACAGCAAAGCAATGATTCAAACTAAATTACCACTGAATAAGCTTCTATTATCATTAAACAAGCATAAATGAGTAACTTTTATCAGCAATTAACTTCTATAACTAGACATAGCAGTACATGCAAGAAAAAATATTGAGAAGACCTTACAAGGCTATGAGTTAAGAACAAAGGTATCCAAGACCAGGAACAACCCTACAGCTCTCCACAGAGCTACTAAACCATCTTCAGCCCACAACTTCCATTGCTACATCTTCCTTCCCTCTTCTCCCATTATTTCTAATTTAGTAGAAATTTTGAGGTGTTTCCATGTGATTTTAATAGACTAAGTGCAAGCAAGTTTAAAAGCTTAGGAACTTATGAAAACTTATTAATGATCCTAAATAAGCCTATAAGAACAATGAGTAACAATGTTTAATAACATAAAGGAAATTTGAGATTTTCAATTTAAATTACAATTACTGAATTTGAAACTGAGATTCTTTGAATTAAGATTTAACAAGGATCCAATGACATTAATGAAACAGATTACAAGCTTTAAATTGAAAATTACAATTTGGAAAAGATAACATACTACCTACGGTTACACTAAAACTACAACTACACTAATTGCCTTTCTCCTCTGCTCCATGCTTCACTTTTATACACCATTTGAGCTCTGTGGGCCCCACTGGTCACATCCCACCAATAATATAGCCATTTGGATGAGTATCTCTCCCTTTGTGATTTTGGCGGGAATAGCTTTTGAGCCAATTGGGACTGTGGAAGCAGACTAGGAGTAGGGGTGGCATTAATTGACCTTGGGGTGTGTAATTGGGATAAGGGTGGTGGTAAGGTGCAAGTGGAGGGGGGGGGGGGGAAACCACTGGTTTTGTAGCAGAGGTGGTTTGGTGGTTTTGGTGGGGAAGAAAGGTCAAACGGTGGGTTTGACTTCTTTTTTATTTAAAAAGGTGGACGGGCTGGGTGTTGTGATGGGCCAGAAGGATAGGTGGGCTGAGGGTATATGAGTTTGGGTTTAGTTGTTTTTGTGGATCAGGTTTTAATCACAAAGGGTGGTTTGGTTTTGATAACTTTTAAATCACAAGGACCATTCATGTAATTACTGAAATTGAGGGGCTGGTGTTGTAAATTCCCATATGTAATCACAAGGACCTATTTTGCCATAATTGAATAGTACACGGTTTATTTTTGATTTTTTTAAATACCGAGGACTATTTTTGCCAAACTTGTAAAGTTGAGGGGCCTTTTTGCAATTTCTCCAAACTTTTCACCCAAGGACTAATAGTGACAATTATGAATTCCCTAGGACCCTTAATGATAATTTTCCCATTTTGAACACCCAGGGACTAAAACTGTCAATTTCCAAAACTCCAGGGACCTTTTATGTCAATTTTGGATTCTGAGGGACCAAATGTGTAATTTTCTCAAACTTTTTACCCAAGAACTTATTTTGATGATTTTTTTACTTTTCTTTGCCTTGGGTTGACTTTTCTTTTGTTTTAAAACTTCCAGGGACTAGTTTTGTCAATTTTTGAAACTTGAGGGACTGAAACTGCCAATTATGCAAACTTTGTTCGTTTTTCATTTGTTTTTAAACATTTTGCTTATAAAACGTATAAAACACAATTTTGGAATATTTTTAGTATTTTGATGCATTACTGAGTGTTTTTGGACGTTTTGGCAGTTCATATAAGACAAAAATGATGAGTATTTACACACTCATCAATCCCCCACACTAAACTATTGCTAGTCCCTAGCAATCTTTTGAGAAAAACTAATGGATTTGAAACTCTTTACCAAAAGCCATCACTTCTGGAGTAGCCAGGTGTAAGAACTGTGGCACACCTGATAACCGTGTGATTTTGAGCAAACCACCAGCTGTCAACGGATTTGATTAGTCTTTACCAAAAGCCGTTTGCTTCTGGACTAGCCAACTCTTGATGGAATAGTCAACATCTTGGTGAGCTGATTACCAATTATGGTTTTTCCACGGCCTTTACCACAAGCCATAATCTTGTGGGCTAGCCAACTCATTTGTTTTTGGGGAGTTGAGGAACCATGCAATTTTGGGCAAATTACCAGCCATAAACGGATTTGAGATGTCTTTACCAAGAGCCGTTTGCTCCTGGACTAGCCAATCCCTTTTGTCGTTTAGACAAGGCGGATTGATTACCACAAAAAAAAATTTTGAGCTCAAGTGAAAAAATTTTGAAAATTTTTGGTCAAAAACGGGGGTATAAGATAGTAAAATGTGATAAAATTCGCTAGAATAGCGAATACCCCCCCACACTAAGCATGAATATTGTCCTCAATATTCAAAGTCCCGGCTATTATACCGACATTTAGAACGTAAAAGGGCAATATTACAAGCTAAGCGTGGAAAACACCATTTGTATTTTCACTTCTGTAATCATAGCATGGGGGACTCCCCCACACTTAGGGTGAAAACCCTATAAGCATGCTCTGTTTTTGTTTACCGAGTCGCTAGCTTGACTCGACCCCGAATTCATTAGTCCTTGGGGAAGCATGATGTGGAAGGAATAATCTCCATCGGACTTTCATTCAAGATGTTTGGATAAACATTTGAAGCACGTAAAAGTTCCACACCGATGAGACATAATCCCGGCTCAAGATAATGATACATGAAAATGCCGGGATCAAATATAATGTCTTCATTCCCGAAGGAGTGAAGAACAAGAGAAGTCACCCTGTAGGTGAAGAAAAGGAAGAAAACCATGATGTAAATCTTTATAAGATTTTCTTCCTCGAGATCAGGCTCCGTAGCCTGGATTTGGATTGCAAAGGGTAAGCTCGTACACAACCCGGGAGGGTGGGTGGGAATTTGCAAATCCTCAAGATTTAGTGCATCTCCCCCCGGGCTATCAAACTCCGGAGGAGTCATGATACGATGAGTGAGTTCACCGGAGAACTCCTCATGAAGAGAATTATTCACAAGATGTGAATCTGAGAACTCATGTTCCATTGTGGACTCATCACAATCCTCGTCAAAGATTGGATTATTAGAAATCATAGTGAATTCAGATTCGAATTCAAATAGAGGATTGGTGAGAGTCGTATCGAATGTTTCGGGAACAAAGAGATTAACATTCTCTATTGGACTGCTGGGATCAGAAGTGAGTGACGGATCATGAGATAGGAGACTTTCAATTTCTCCCAGATTAGCTTCGAAGGCAAGGAGACCATCATCACTTTCCAAGGAAAGTGGATCGATGTGAGTAAGTTCATCAGCGAACTCCTCAAGAAGAGGATCAACATCAGACTGAGGGAGTGATGCCTCAATATACTCAATGTCTCCATGAGATGTATAATCATTATTAAAATCTGAGAAAGTCTCAAAATGATCGTTTGAACACTCAAGAGGGGAAGGTAAATCACACATATGCTCAAGAGTTCCCTGTGACTCTCCTGGGATTGGGACAAGGATCTCAACACTAGACTTTATTATTTCGTCCGATTCCTTATTAGGAACAGTGTCATGATGCTCATCCCCCATGCTTAGAGAGTGAGTGGGAACCTCTGGTGTGATAGCAGTTGTTTGAGATGGAATCTCAACTGCTGGGATATCAACTGATGACTTTGATGAATCTTTTTGAATAATAACAATGTTATCTTCATCATCACTGTCATCATAGTCATCAAATCGAGCAGTATTGCGAATATTAGCACGTATTTTAGCTGCTCGTTGCTCAGCCAGTAATTCTTCCATGCTTTTTCCAGATTCTCGTTCTTCAGCAAGTAATTCTGCCATAGTTTTCCCACGAGAATTTGGAATGAGAGGAAATTGTGGGGATGTGGATGTGTCAAAACCGAAAGGTTGACATTGAAAACCACTATGAGGACCCCCGCAATATGCACAAGAAGAACTTGGAGTATGGCTGAGTGAAATATTAGCTAACTCCTCCTTAAGTTCTTTAAATTTCTCAAGAACTTCTAAAAAGTCTTGCTGGATTTGAGGAGTTGCTTGGATAGTTTGATACTGTGGAGGTTGGTCTTGATACGAAGAGTCATAATTGTTACAAGGAATTGGATTCCTCGTTTGACAATTAGAGCTAAAGTGTGGACCTCCACAGTAATCACAACAGTGAAACTGATGTGGTTGTGGGTTGTATGTGCTGGAGTTATAATTGTTATCAGGAAACTGTTCATAGACAAGCGTGTTTCCCGATTGACAATCAGAACTGTAATGTGAACCACCACAGTACTCACAACAGTAAAACTGCTGAGTCTCATGGTGTGGTAACTGATGGAATGAATCAGTTGTGTCATGGTAGGAATAGGGATTTTGGTTATAAACAGACCCGTTTCCTGACTCTACCATGCAACAACTGGGGCAATTGCCACCATTATAAGGATTACCACACCACTGGCAAATCAGAAAGTGTGGATGAGACATAGAAAGAATCAAATGTGTATAGAGGGTGAGGAAATGAGAATCAAAAGGGTAGGAGGGTGAAGAAGGATATTTTTGGGTTTTTGGAAAGACATTTTGTACAAATAGAAAAGAAAATGTTTTTGTGTTTTTTGTGTTCGTTGAAAACTGAGTTTAAAAAGTTTTCTTGAACGGTTTTGTTTTGATAATAAGGAAATATGAACAAAGGATGGATTAATGTACAATGGAACGAATTCCAAAATCACTAATCAGAAAAACCGTTTAGATACGCACACAACCTCCCCGGCAGCGGCGCCAAATTTTGATTGAGGGGAAAGCAGTCAACTAAATTCAACCACAGCTGTGGTCAAACAAGTCAAACTCCTAAGGCTCAATGCTCCGTGGAATATAGTGTTTCCCCGGGTCGTTATGTCCCGACGAGGTGTGGATGGTATTAAAACGGGTTTGTGATCGGGTGAATTTGGACAGGAAAGGGTTTAAAGTGAGTTGTGATGATTACACTACTGGAATATGAAAGATTATAGCTTAAATACACTATATTAACAATACTGGAAAGCCAGGAAAACCAGAAACGTTTAAAACTTAAAACGCGTACGTTCACGTTTAAATAAAACGTAAGCGTACGAAATAAAAAGTGAAAACGGAAATCTGAAAATACCCAGGGGGTGAAAATGACTTTTTTACAAACTAAAAGGTAAAAGAAAATTTTTAGAAAATTTAAATTAATTTTAACCCTAATTAATTATTTATTATTAATTAAATACTAATTATTACTAATTATTAATAATTAAAATACTTAGATATAATTTAATACTAATTAAATACTAGAAAAATGAAAATAAAATTTCTAAAATTATAAAATAACTAAAAATAAGTTTTAAAATAAAAATAAGTGTTTTTGTCTTTTTGTGAATTTAATATTAATTAATTACTAATTAATTACTAATTATCTAATTAACTATTTTAAATTAAGAAAATTACTAAATGAACAGTAAAAATTCTAAGAAAATTTCTAAAATTACTTTATAACATATAAAAGCTATAAAAAATATAAAAACAAGGTTTTACTTAATAAAAACTAATTATGCTATTTTAAACTAATTATTAATTAATTATAAATAAAACTAAGATTAAATCTAATAAATACTAAATGATGAAATAAAAATCTGAGAAAATTATCATAACTACTTTAGCCTAAAAGGAAATTAGTAAAAATATAAAAATACAAATTACTTAATAAAAATGTAAAAATGAAAATTAAAATTAAATTAAATTAAATAGAAACTATTACTTATTTTTATATTATTTTTTCTTGATTTTTCTTTTACAAAACTAAATTATACCTAAAAATAGACAACTTTAATAAAGACAACTAATTTATAACTTATTAATAAGCTATTTATAAGCTACTAATCCTAACAGTTGACTTATGTTGACTGAAAATGAAAATAAGCTATTCTGAGCTTGTGTGGGACCCACAATGGTGAAAGTTTGCCCCTCTGAGTTAGTTGAACAAGTTTGAGTAAGATTTGAACAAATAAGCTCTTGAAATAAGCTGATAAGCCACCAATAAACACTTTGAAACTTGTATTAACTCAAAAACTGGGACAAACTATAGGGCCAAATTTAAGTGGGGTCCACAATGAATCAGGTCAAACCACTGGTCAATATCTAGAGCAGAGCTGAGACTCTTAAACCAAACACCCCTTTATCTATGACTGCCAAGGGTTTTACACAGCAAAGCAATGATTCAAACTAAATTACCACTGAATAAGCTTCTATTATCATTAAACAAGCATAAATGAGTAACTTTTATCAACAATTAACTTCTATAACTAGACATAGCAGTACATGCAAGAAAAAATATTGAGAAGACCTTACAAGGCTATGAGTTAAGAACAAAGGTATCCAAGACCAGGAACAACCCTACAGCTCTCCACAGAGCTACTAAACCATCTTCAGCCCACAACTTCCATTGCTACATCTTCCTTCCCTCTTCTCCCATTATTTCTAATTTAGTAGAAATTTTGAGGTGTTTCCATGTGATTTTAATAGACTAAGTGCAAGCAAGTTTAAAAGCTTAGGAACTTATGAAAACTTATTAATGATCCTAAATAAGCCTATAAGAACAATGAGTAACAATGTTTAATAACATAAAGGAAATTTGAGATTTTCAATTTAAATTACAATTACTGAATTTGAAACTGAGATTCTTT
>JARVZY010002493.1:0-147158 GCA_030686995.1 Artemisia argyi
TTATTGATTCTCAAAAATTAATCATCCACCATACAAAGAAAAGAAAAGTAGATTATGACTAGCAAGTACATAGATATATCTAATCAATTTACATACAAATTTTTTGAGCGGAGCCCCTCAACCCAGTACAAATGATAGTCGTCCTTACTAAATGGGACATAGCCTACCAAGGCCTCCATGTAGCTACACCACTTATGGAGGAGATAGCCTGGTTTTCTACAAAGAGGGCATTGATTTTTCCATGTCAGTCATTCCTTGATGCAACTCCCGTGATAATAATGTTTACATGGAAGCTCAGTTAACATCTCTTTTAATTTGAAATCCTTTAGACATATGGCGCAAACTTCTTCACCTTCCGTTTTACTATACCAAGTGGGATTGGTTAGCCAGTGTTCTAAATCACGGGATATGATCTTACTCTTGGTGATGATCAACATCTTCAGTGCATGATCAAGTGATTCTTCTTTAGTCATGTAGCAACAGGGGTTTAGATCTCATTAGGGAGACCAATAGGGATAGAGTCCATCATAAGGAGAAACTGAAAAACAAACTCATTCAGGAGTACTTGTGGCAATCCATTGTAGGATTGATAAGAGTCAAGGTCAAATCCGTTAACAATAACTACTTGGTGGTTATGAACATACAACATTAATGGATATTGGAGAGGATTGAAGTGTCGCCTCGATCAACTTAACATATTTCTTAGGATCATCGATTTTCCCAAGGCTACATATATAAAAACGAACAGGCATGTGATTTATACCATCGATAGGCTTGAGATTTTCAACATTAGGGAGGTAGACAAGCTAGTGAGGTATGTCAGGAAAGGGGTATCCATTATAAGTAGGCATGTTCGCTTGTTAAAAAAGAAACCGAAACCTTTTTGTCATTCGTCGTCTATGAAAATTGAATATTATTGTATGTATAGGGATTAATTTGTATAGTAAGTGTAAATACGTACGTATATGTTTCAGAAATAGAATTCATATTTAATCTAAAGAGGAATTTCATCAAGGGATAATTCCCGTGATTCCACACATAACTCCTCAGTGAATATATTTTTTCAAAATACCCGTGATTCCACAAGTTTATATATAAACTAAAATACGTAACATACAAACAATTTCATATAACGTTTCTATAAATAAATGCTACACAATTTATGACCACATGTACATGTATACTAGAGGTGCCAATTTGTGCACAAAAGAAAAGAAAAAAAATAATTAACACTAATTTGTAAACTATGTGGGCACATTTAGCTCACACCTTTTTTAAAATGGGCATATATACCCCATTTAAAAGTTAAATGGGCATTAATGGAAATATATATATATTTTTCAATTCAAGAACATTACAAATGTTCTTAAAGTATAGGGGAGGGTTAATGTGAGATCAATCTTAAAGTTGAAAAAATAAGATCTAGTCTAAACAACCACTAAAACCATTTTATAAATAAACATATTAGCAATAATACACAAAAAATAAAGTAATAATATGAATTAACATTTTAGCAAGCAATAACCAACTGATACATGAGTTTGGATTAGTGATACACAACTATAAATTTACATGTCGAATCAAAGTGTATCACCTTAACCTGATACATTACATGTCGAACCAAAGTGTACCACCTTGGTTTCGTCTATTTATAAAAGAAAACCATCGGAACTTCAACAATTTTAGTTGTACACAATAAAAAATTTAATTTAATTTTAACGAGAATGTCATTTGTCAGATTTTAGTTGAACCTTATTTTTATAACTCTAAGATTGATCTTATTTGATCTAGATTCTATATATATATATATATATATATATATATATATATATATATATATATATATATATATATATATATATATATATATATATATATTCAATTTTTTTAAATATAATGAGATATTACGTTTGAGTAATTTATTTCATTGTTTTAGGTTTTTTCCAAAACGATTCGTATAACGTGAGCCTGTTTGGCATGTGCCTGTTTAAGCCCGTGCCTGTTCGGGCCCGAGCCTGTTTAGACCGTGGCTCATGCTCGCCCGTTTTGCCACCTCTATTGTATACGTATCTCGCATGAGTAGAAATAACGGATTGAAGAAGTTTGCTTTCTGTTTTGAATTATTTTACTATTGTGTTTCATATAACGTATTTTTTATTATTACCAACTATATACTTTACATTTTTTATCCAGAAGTTGTTCTTTCTGCCTTATAATTTCATAATACATAATACTCCCTCCGTCCCATATTAAATGTCATGTTTGACTTTTAAAATCTTTCTTTCTCAACTTTAATCTTAAATATTTTTGTTTGTGTAATATAATACTTGATACAAAATATATGAATACATTAAGTTTTAAATGTATTTTCATTGTGTATATTTTTTATCAAATACTATATAACACAAGCAAAAATATTTAAGGTCAAAGTTGATAAAGAAAGAATTGAAAAGTCAAACCTGTACATTTGATATAGGACGGATGGAGTATCATTTACTATTTTTTTTTACGATGCTTAAAATGCCCGGTCTTTTAGCTAGTAAAAATATACGACAGAAAAATAATACAAATTAAAACATGTTAAGTTACTATGATACTCGTACTAAAACCAAAGGCGCATCTGCTACAACATAAACCCACTCTTCTCTTAGCTCAATCTACAGGAAAAAAAAGTTTGAAATTACCCTCAACATATGCAATCATGGCTTTATGCAAAGGTTATTACATATATAGGATATTATTATGCAAAAAGTTATTTCATCACGTCAATATAAGTTAACGATAGGCGTCAAGATCCGGTTTTGGATGATCTCCCTTTAGGAAATTTATCATCTTCAGGGATTTGGAATTCAAGGTCAAGTTTTCTCTTCAAATTGGTTATGTTAGCACTGCATGGTAGTAAAAGGAAAAACTGATAAATGATAATTATTTTACACATTATGATTACACCTACATCTATTTTACCAAATATTTTTATAGAAAAAAATTGCTACTGCTCACGGCTAGAAACACACTTTACTTATGTTAATTGATATTAATATTTGAGACTTTACTTTTTATACTTCCATTTTGCTATGATGTAATTGTAAATGATTTGTTTTTCCAAAATAACTATACGAACGGGCGGGCACGAGCCACGGTCCAAACAGGCTCGGACCTAAACGGGCACAGACCAAACAGGCTCATGTTATACGAATCATTTTGGAAATAACCTAAAACAACGAAATAAATTACTCAAACGTAATATCTCGTTATATTTAAAAAATTGAATATATATATATATATATATATATATATATATATATATATATATATATATATATATATATATATATATATATATATATATATATATATATATAGGGTGGGGTTATTCTAAAAAGGCCCTTATAATAAAAAGTGTAGGAAGGATTGTGGGAGTGACATGTGTCACCCCATGACACATCATATGACACGTGTCACCCTCACCCCCCCCCCCCCCCCCCCCCCCGGAAAAAAAAATTTTTCCCGCCAAAAAAAATTTTTTTTGGCAAAAAAAAATTTTTCCCGCCAATAAATTTACTGCATCACTGTTATAAAGTTACTGCATAACGGTTATAAAGTTAATGCATCATGTTTACTGCATCACAATTATGATTTTACAGCATCACGGTTACTGCATTCATGGTTTTAATGTTACTGCATTATGGTTATAAAGTTACTGCATTATAGTTATAAGAAATTGCATTATCATAAGTTTTCTGCATCATATATGTATGTAACTGCATCACAATTAAAATATGATTCTTTTTTAAGTGTTGGTGCATCTTTATTATAAGTTACTGCATCATAATTAATAGTTATTGCATCAACTATGCTGCAGTAACTTATAATCTTAATGCACTAAAATTTAAAACTGTGATGCAGTAACTTTTATAATTATGATGCAGTAACTTTATAACTGTGATGCACTAAAAAATTTGGCGGGAATTTTTTTTTTTGTTTTGCCAAAAACAATTTTTTTTTGGCGGGATTTTTTTTTTTTTTTTTTTTTTGCGGGGGGGGGGGGGGCATGTGTCATATGATGTGACATGGGGGTGACACATGTCGCCCTCACAATACTTCATACACTTTTTATTTTAACCCATCAACCACTATATAATAGCCTAACATGACAGCGCCACATAAGCGAAAGAATGTCATGTCATTGCCTACTGGATTGCCTACATGGCACACACACCCCATGCAATAAAATTCGGACGAGATAAAAAGGATACTCATGGGACTCGAACCCTTGACCTTCCCTTCAACACTCAAGAATGACAACCACTAGATCACTTGAGTATTTTTGGTTTAACATTTCAAAACCAAAACTACATGTCTTACCATTAAATCTATATTTCAACCATTCATTAATTCTAGGGATATCAGCATAACCAAGAGATCATTTGAATTTTTGAAACCGAATCACATTCATTCACCCACCCTATAATCAAGGGATTTCACTATATAGCTTTCAATGTCAGTTTCAAATTTCATTCAACCACGATCAGCATTTTTCATTCTTCATCATTTGTTAACCTTTTATATCTTCAAGTAAGATAGATTTCTTTGTCACTAACTATGAATATCAAGTGTTTGATGAAATGCCTAAAAGAATTCATGTTTTTTCTAGGTAATGCGTCCAACTGATATATAACAAGAATGATCATCATTACCAAATCCCTTTATCTAAGGTAATGCGTCCAACTGATTTAAGTTTTTTGTTGATTAGATTGATATGTTAATAGTTTTAACTATTTGATCATGTGACGTTGGCCTTGATATCTTACCCAGTTGGAAGATAATTCACGAGCAATAAATTGATAAAATGTTTATTATAACTTTGATATATTTTTTGATCCAACTTTGATATATTTTGGGTTTTTTGGCAACTGATTATATGAAAATTCACAATTTTTTTTACGGAAATTTGGGTGTTTGAACAGCATGTGTTTGATGAAATGCTACAAAGTACTAACCTTTATCATGTGCAGGTTGATTATTAAGTACTAGCCCACCGAGCATGTGCTTTCTGTTGTGGTAAGCGATCTTCCAATGTTTATGATTTGTAGTTGTGCTTTATATGTTTGTGATTTTATTTATTGCCAGGGAGAAGATTACCATAGAAAAATTGTTTCATTTTCTTTTTATTTTCACATAATCTAAATCTATGTTGTTTTGCAGGCCCGCAAATGATTGCAAAGTCGCAATCTTTCTTCGCACCTTATCCTTCACAAGGTGATTTTTCTACCGTTCTACTTTCTTGTGCTAGCTATTAATAATCCATTAATATTACTTTCGTCACAAAATTAAAAATTTGGATATATTTTTTCTTTTAGTGCCTCTATCTTTACACAAATCATCATGATAATATTAGTAGCACAATTATTGAATTATTGTTTGGGCGTGGATGAAGCGTATGCTTAAGATATATGCTAAAACTCTCTAAAATACCACCAATCCTATCACATAAATGCCTTTCACCATATACTCATACCCACTGCATTTGCATAAAATAAAGTCCACAATGATTACATGACCTTCATTTATTATTGTCTTCTGAAAATATTCATGATACTGTTTAAATGTTTATATGTTGGTTTCAAATAGAAGATGGAATTGAAAATTGGAAATTCTGAGTGTAGATACGTTATTGCTTCTTAGAGTGAGAAGAATGTGGTTATACTTGACTAACCAAGTCCAATAATGTACCAAGTAAAATTTTTGTAGTCTTCTTAATAATACGAAGCTGTACGCTTTTTGAAAAATCAGTTTCTTGCAATACATTATCTCCCTCTCACCCTAACCATTGTCAATCATACATTTTGCCTTTAACATATTATGTCGGCCGGCTTCAGATTGTTGGCGACTTACAGGATACCACAAAACCGCCAAAGAAAAGAGTTGTTTGGAGAGATATAACTCTACAAAATCTTGAGTCATATTCATTATAAATCGCCAAACTTTAATACTTTTGTTGAACTGCCACTAATGAAAGCTTTCTCCTGCAGTGGCAATACCATAAGGTTTACCCTTTGAAACGAAATGGCACGGGAATTTGTAACGGAAGACTATGAGAATGCAGGCATGTAATAGTGGCGATCAGCTCATGGTGGGTCAAAACTTATGGAGGTAAATTCATTAACTCACAACTGTCGTTTGTATCTTGGATAGGTTTGTCCTGTACATCTTGGAAAATGGCACCTAAAACGGGCCATTTTTTTGGCGTAACTTTTGGGATAATTGTACAAGACAAACCTGTCCAAGATGTTGCCTCCAACTTTTGCAACCAATTCCAGATCTCAGAGCAAACCTATCCAATATGCTGCCTCCTAAATCCATCAAGGAAATCACACATAGTGTGAAACCTTTAATCCATAGAATGCACTATTCAAATTTTCATAGTGTTGTGTGCAACCTTTAATCCATAAACTGAAACCTTAAAGAATTTGTTTACAAATGTGTATTTTTAGTGCAGTATCATTAATCACAAATAAGACTGAAGTATATTGTGGGAAAAAGAATAAGCTATGTCAAATCAAATAATTCAATATAAATGCCTATCCAAACACCCCCTGAGTGATTTTTTCCCTCTGTGCAGGTGTTGATCGTAAAAAGGGCCCAGAGATTGGGGAAAGAGAAAATCGATGCACAGTTCAGGTATCCTTTTTTTCTAATATATGGTCCGGGAATTTAATTTTTATGCCTGAATTTCGTGATTTGTTTCCAAAATGTGTTGATTGTAGGTATATCACAGGTTGTCTGTAGCGACAGCGGACGAGTTCGTTTTTATGATCCTTTCCTAGCATCTGATAAGAAAAGTGAACGTACGAAATTGACCGATGTTGAGGTTCAAGGTAAATGTTATTTCGTTTGTAATGCATCATTTAATGTTTTCTCATTTATTGTTATATTCACCCATTGTATTTGATTATATTTGTTCTTAAAAAATGCTTGATGTAGGTTTTTTTTTCTTTTCTTGCAGTCTGAGTGCGGCTTGAAAAAGTACTGACAAAGGATGAACAAACACTGTTGCCTTCTACCGCACGGTGTCGTGTTATTGATAAAGGTTGTGGATCATTTGATTCGGATGGTGCAATCAAGTTTGTTTCTGAAAGTAAACATGTTGTATCACGTACCGTTGAAATTCGAGGTTAGCAATTTTTAGTCAGTACATGCAGTACTCATAAGCAATCATAAACATCCTTACTATCAATCACATATTCTTAAAACTAGCATATTTTCAAAATTGCTTATATGATCATTTATATTTGGAATAAGCATTTGCCTATGGTATGTGATTTTGCAGGTAACCAGAAGAGGAATTGGTCCCAGTGCCTATGGTATATTATTTTGTCCGGTTGTTGATCTTTTGGAAGCAACAAAATCCAAGAAAAGACCTATAGCTTTAGGTGCCTTAGGTCCGGTGGCAGCAACTGGAGTAACCGTAGTTGCATTTGGTGTCACCCGTTGCTGGAGGCGTAGTTGCTGGAAAAGGAACTGGAAAAGACACGAGCACTGCAGCAGATGAGTTGAGGGAGGATTTCTACAAAACTATCCTTCAAGAAGAACCTTTTAAGTCTACCCTAGGTAAGTTTTTCTTCAAAAACGGTTGTCGGATTGCACCAGTTATAGCACCTGAGCTATGTTTACCTTAATATTTTTTTAACAATTAATAGAATAATACAACGATAACCATAAGGATAGCCACAATGACAAGTTGTGTAGTCTATTTTCGATAGTTCAAGTGCAAATTTCTGTTAATTTTTTTATCGCATCAGTTTGCTTATGAATTTTGAAATATATCAAACAAAAATCAGGTGACAACATGCGATGGTTTTAAAGCTAACTGGATTTTCATATGATGCTGCATAAATGTGCTACTTTATTTCTACGAAATGAATGAATAAGTGTACGTAATTCGAAAGGCATAGATTATATATTAAAAACAAACATGTTTGAATAAGTTATATGCAAAAACCTTTAAACATAACTTATTGAAGCTTTTCAAAACTAGCATACTTTCTTTGACCTTAATGATTTTTGTATTATAGCTATTAGGTTGAATATGTTACTACTTTATAAAACAGATTGTTAAAAATTTATAAGCTGTGTAAAAGGGTGTTTGGATTACCTTATTAAAATAAGTTTTTGGCTTATTCAGGTTATGGGTGTTAAGGACTCATCACGGCTACATGCAGATTTTAAAAAAAGACCATGATTTAACTGAAGGTACTTTGTCTTGGTTTTTTGATAATCAAAGTTTTACGACTGGTATATGTAACCAAATAGGTTCTGATAATTGTCAATCACGTGGGTCAGTTTTTCCATGTTATCGGCGCCAACACTTCCAGAAGTGAGACCAAGACAAGATTCATATCAAGCAGGAAGTAGAACCCGTGGAGGAGTTGGTGCGTGTCCGCCTGTCCAACATCAATTTGCTAAAAGCATCAATTTTCGTGAAACAATGCCTTTATTGTGCAAGAGCGCCTCAGGTTTGCTACAAAGTCAATCATGGTGATTTGCTATGACAAAATATGATAATAAGGTTCGTGTTGAGGAGAGGTAGAGAAAAGTAGAAGTTGTAAATGGTATGTCGCTATAATTTCAGCTTAGTTTTAAAAATTTTCAAAGAATTTTAAAAAGAAAGGAAACCTGGGGTTTTGCAAACATTGGTTCCACGATGCAGTTAGATAATCAGTGAGGCTGCAATTTAGATGAAAGCATTACATAGGTTAGATGCCTGCAAATAGAAGTTGAGGTAAGAGGTTTATTACCCTTCCCGTGTAGTATATCTGAAAAGGCATTTGCTTTGGATGAGCGGCAAGAGATGCATCAACAGGTATAAAACTATGTTGCCAAAATTTGTTTGTGTACTAATCGTACTCAGTCTTATATTTATTTTAGGTATGCTTTTAGCTTTTGGAACTTTCAATATTATATCCACAACATACATATACTGATTCTGAGATTCTATCTTATGCAGGCCCTCTTTCACTTCTATTATTACACGTCTGAATTTGATGGTGATTGAAAGCTACAGGTTCTGAAAACATGCAGGTTGTTTTATGAGATCTTGATATAACGGTAACTAATTCCTGTTAAATTGTACATCTGAATTATTCATTGTATATATACTAATTGTAGAATATATGGCTTTGAATTTTTTTTGCTCATTACTTAATTGGTTTCCAAGAAAAAACAGGCTGAAGTCAAATATGTATGTGAATGGGCCACAACTGAAAAAACATTAACCCAAAACTGCAACGCGAATGTCGAACATGGAGATTGCTACGAGCAGCTGGTCCACTTTCTACTTAAAAAAAATACCGCAAAATAACTGACCCGCCCGCAACGCGGCGGGCCGGTGCCATTCTCGTGATGGTGAAAACACCACAATGTTCCTACAGTACTAAGTGTCAGTTAGATATTTAGAGTGTTGTTTGACAAGTTGGTGGAATATTGTGGTTACATAGTCTATTAAGAGATTGTCATGATTAGGAGGCATAAAGATGTGCCTAAATTCATGTCTAAGCCTGTGTGACATCATCCTGATGGCTGCAACTAGGGGATCCACTTTTTCACAAACCATTAGGATCATGCCACACATGTTTAGGCATGAATTTAGGAACATAATTTAGGCCTCCCAATCATTTTCTTATGAGATTATTTCAGATCAAATGGTTAGTTATTTTGTAGCAATATGGTTTTTTGTACATGCTATGCGAAGGTCGGCGAATTCTCAATTTCAGGGAGACATGTCAACATAACTAATAAGGTACGTTAACTGATGTTAGATGAAATGTACACATGTTTTTCATGGCTTGTGAAATAGCTTAAGTTGTCTTAAATAAGGTAATCCGCAACTGCCACCGCCTTCACTACCCCAGGTGCAGGAGCCACTTCATCCAGTCTTCTTCCTGTTTTCTATTGGGGCCAGGTGACAAGGGAAGATGTAATGTAAAGTTTATGCAGAATTGTACTTTTTGTTTTGGATCAAACACATGATTGTGTTTAGGATGTATCTCAATTACATTGGAGCATTAATGAAATGCTAATTTTGGTAATAATAAAATAGAGTGTTCGAATGTTAATTTAATATGTATCTCAATTACATTGGAGCATTAATGAAATGTTAATTTTGGTAATAATAAAACAGATTGTTGGAATGTTATTATCGTGTCATTTTGGAATGTCCCTCGATTTCTTTTTCTCGGCACACAAAAGGTTAATCATATGAGATCCTACTAAACAATTTTATGGAACCAAAGCTTAATCATATGAGATGCTAATAAACAATTTTATGAAACCACTATTCACTTGGTTCCATCTTAACCACACTCTAATCCTAATAAAATATATTACAATTCATTAAAAGGGATTCCAAAACATACCCGTACTATGCAAGTTTTGTCAACTTAATTGAGAAACTAAACGAAAGTAGACTAGGAGATGTTTATTTATGTATGAGACTAAACAAATGTGTATAAAGTATCTTTATACTAACGAGTTATTAAACTCTATTTTTTTTCTTAACTTGAAATTGATCCATTTGATCCATTTTAATTTACAACTCAAATTGATCAATTAGTCAAACTGTGTAATAAACCCATATACTTAATGGGCTGGGCATCGCTGCTGCCACAGCAGATAATTTATCTGCAGTAAGGGCAAGTTTTTTTTTAAAATTTACATTTTTGGCCCTTCAAGATAAGTACAATTTTCATTTTTGGCCCTTGGCTATAGCACAACAGCAGAGAACACCCTGCTGTTTTACAGCAGGGATCATTTGGCCATACTTAATATTTACAAGGCTAAATTCCATATATACTTAATACTAAAGCAAAATTCCATATATAATAAACCCACAGTCATAGATAATACCATCAAGACGAAAGACATAACAAGGCTAAACACATATCCGATCCAGCAAAATAGAGCAAAAATAAAAAAAGATGACAATATTTCAGCACAGATTTTATATGTGTTTTGTTGTTACACATTTTTTATGTTGTTGTTAGATTATTGTACACTTTTTTGAATCATTATTTAGGATCAATATTTTCTATTCATATATCTAACATTTAATGGTTTTTATATAATATCATAAATCGATCTCTTATATAAACACTGTTAATGGTTTCTTAAGGCCCCGTGAATTTTTGTAGTTATAAATACAAGTTTGGAATCGACATGCATAATTACAAGATTGGTTTATTATCTCCACCGACTAGCCATGTAACAAAAGAAAGTATCTTCAAGGCATACAAAATGAGGCATGCTTATCAAGTGGCGTTACAATATAATGATTGAAGAGGTTATTGAAAAGTATTCCTCACATTGACTCCTTCAATGTTTTTGTTCAAGTCATTTTAAGTTTAAAGGTTTCCTAATTGTTGTTTTATACTTTTTTGAAAGTATTACTTTTTTCATTTGTTACATCTCAATAATGACATAATTATTATGTTTTTTCATGCAAGTTTCATTTTTTTATTTGATCTATCTATATCATTTTCTTCAAGTAACTATATTAGTTATAATGTATGAGTTTGTATTTCCTTTATGCCTAACCATTATTTACTTATTTTATTATGAATATCATTTCCTTTATAAAAACATTATAGATATAAAGCATAAACACGTCATAATGAATATATGCTTTATATATATCAAGCTAAAAAAGAATTAATTTTATGTATACTATTTATTATTACTACATATAATATATGAGCAATATATAAAATGAATTATTTTTATTTATCCCTTAAATTTTTTTTGTAAAACAATGTAATGAAGCGTACCCGGCCATCGGCCGGGTCATGAAGCTAGTACACACACACACACACACACACACACACACACACACACACACACACACACACACACACACACACACACACATATATATATATATATATATATATATATATATATATATATATATATATATATATATATATATATATATATATATATATATATATATATATATATACCTCCTATATAATACAAGGTTGTCCTACTATTTCTCCCTCAAAAAATCTAATCAATTGACACCTGGAAACCCTTGAATTATCTCATCCGTCCATTTTTTTTGGGAAATTTGGGTGGAACACCTACCTCAGCTCTCATTTGATTTCAAACATACACACACGTATTCTCTCAAACAAAACTCCTTCACTCAGATCCCCTTTACAAACCCTAACACAGCATCAAAATCATATCCATAAACAATAATCTTTATCATCATCAATCGCAAATCATTAGTTCATGATCAAAAAAATCAGACCAAACACATCCATCATCACGCTCCCCGAAATAATAGTCTGATTCAAACCAAAATCAAGAAACGATTTGTGTTACATAACTCTACCACTCATTTGTGTTCTGTCGACATCTTTAAATTGGTATGTACCTCCCCCAAATCATTTAATCCCTAATTAATTGTTTCTTATTGATGATTTATATTTTATAAATTCATGTTAATTGAAGAATACGAAACATGGAGTTATATATCAAGACATAGAAGGCGAAATTGAATTGAAGGTAAAATTTTATGACCTATTTTGTACATAGATTACATACTATAATTCATAAAATTCGTGCTCTTACACGTGAACTACTCTTATGTATGCTCGGTGCTTTTTATGTGAAGTATAGATGGGATTTTGATTTGATTAATGCGTTTGTGAGTTAATTATGTATGCTAAATGTTTGATGAAATACTTTAATGAGTGAATGATTTTTGTTTTATGAGGGTTCATCTGGATACAAGCTTATGCGATGTGTTTATGAAGATACAATGATGGAGGTTATTATTGATGGGCATAACTCACCAGTTAACATACAATGACAAAAAGATCATGAACAATATAGGTGAATACATAGTTTTCCCTCTTATTTAGTCTTCTTAAATGAATTGAGATTTATCATTTGTTACTTATTTTCTATTTAAAACATATATGTAGGTATTGTGGTCTTGGCCTACACGCATAAATTCCCTATTCGGGCATTATCTAACCATACACTTGAAAAAAACATGTTGGCATGTGAAGCTAATCCAAAACACCCCATAACAGTTTTAAGTTTGCTGATTTGTACTACTTATATGATAAATAACGGGCCACATTAGTCAATCTAATTCTTGAAAGTTTTAAATTGTGAATGACGTTGTAGAGTGATTGTTTCTTAGATATTATGTACTTTAGGCTATTGCTTATCAATTAAAAGTTTGTGTCTTTCAGGTTAGCTTTCTTTATTGTTGCAGATTTTGTAGTCTTTTACCATCATGAGTTATAAGAAAAAGAGTTGACGGTGCAAGACTCACCTAAGGTAAACAATTATTTGATGAAACTATCATATAAATGAATATGTTATTTTTAATCTATAATGCTAAATGGAGATAAAGGTCCCAAAGTGTAATTTTTATGCTTATATATTTTAGGTATTTGACATTTTAGTTCTTTATGTTGTGTTTGTATGGTTATTATTTGTGGGTTTTTGATTATTACTTTTGAATTTAACAGGGGTGGAGTTTTGAGATCACTGAAGCATTGCGATTGCAAATGGAAGTTCATAAGAGACTATACGAACAACTTGAGGTATGATCCCCACTTATATATGCGCGCACACACACACATCTTGGTAAGGGATTTTTGAGGAAGATGTTAGCTTTTTGTTACAAAATGATATTTTTTAAAATAAGTAGCTTCGTTTGGATACATTAATTTCAAACTTTTATTTTACTTGCTCCTAAATGAAAAGCTATTCATGAAGCTCTTTCAACATATTGAAGTTGTTAAAACTTTAAATTACTGATATGCCTTCCAAACATTAGTTTACAATTTATTTTTTTTAGTGCAAGGTGAAATATTTTATTTATCTCCAAATATTGTACAGTGCTTGTAAAGCATACTAGCCTGTTTTGGACATACCCCAAAAACAGGACATCAAACAATCAAATACATAGCTATCAATATTGTCCAAACAGAGACAACACCGACTTACAATACAGCAGAATACAACTTCTATCATACAAGCACTAATATCAAATACCATCTTGAGATTCACCTTATTATGAAGCACTATACCATCTAGCTACATTTCTAACCTCTTTCAACCTTGCTCATTCAACTTGCCACCACAATAAACAAGGTAGAAAATAGATTGGCATCACTAGGCACCCGTAACCTCTCCACAAGTAAGGGCTATACCAGCTATGATACATTTCCATTTACTACAATGGCCTCACATAGCTGGGAACACACACCTTACAGTGAGTACCACCATTACCTCCTTGGCAGTGTATAGATAGGACCAAGTAGGTTCATCTTTCCCTCCTCACTATTCCTATCTTCATACAATGCCCACCAAAGCTCACTTTCCCTTCATACATTGGAAAACCTACTTTATGAATCACACAGAACTAAATTCTAAGAAAGCAAATCAATACAGTACATAATTACCAACAAGGCCTATTATGTAACTGTCATTGAGGCTTTAACAGAAGACACTTCTATGATCATCAGGATACAAGACCATCAATGTAGTGAGCTTTCACAAAAGAATTCAAGATCAGTAATGAGGATCTTAAATCTTTTTGGTAAAACCATTAATACAGAGCATGAAGACAATGCCTCTGCTGATACAAATCAATCACACATGTATCTTTTCTGCTGATAAGCCAGTGTTTGGCATAAGACTGGTCCAGACAGGAAACTACATTATAAGAGTCTTTAGTCAAGAAATCATGGATAAGACTTATTTGCAGCACTGTTACATCCATTTTCACACTGTAGCATATAGGATACCCATAAAACCTTGATCAAACTCCCAAGATACTAGCCATCTGTCACATTACAAACTGTCCCAAACACCCTTAACATTTTCAGGTATTAATACAGCTCACATGAATGTTCCAATGACTAAGAACTTTCCTAACATCGGAAGAGTTCTTCATATTAAGGCTCATAATTTTCCACTTTATATCCTCTTTTATGCTGTTTAACACCATACTTTCAGTTTTGTGAGTATTTTGAAACAGTCTAAGACTTCTTTCTCTCCAAATGTTGTATACACATGCAGCAATCCCAATCTTCCCCAAAATACTGATAATGCCACTCTTATTCATTCTATTGATCATAAACTGAATCAAACTTTGCCAATCCACAGGAGCATCTGCCAATTCTAACTCACTTTTAATCTCCTTCCAAATAGTTAGAGCAAACTCACATTTGAAGAATAAATGACTAACTGAGTCATAACACTTTAAGCACAAAGGGCAACTGAGATTAGCATTAGGGTTCCACTTCCTTATCCTTTCCTGAGTAAGTAATCTATTATGCAGGGCAAGCCACATAATAATGGTGTGTTTAGGGTTACATTGTGAAAACCAAATTATCTTGTACCAGTCAACACTAGGATAGTCAACTCTCACACATTTCCAAACATCTTTAATATTGAACTGAACACATTGCCTATTCACACCCATCCATAGAACAACATCAGGTTTATTGCACAGAACAGGAACTTGAATGGTGCTTAAAATAGGAAACTTTTCACTCCATTCATGAGGCCAATTCCACTGTCCATCATAGATCATATCAGCAACAGTTTCATAGCTATTATACCTGGCATCATAGATATCTCTTCTAGTGATATACTTAGAAAGTGGCTCATTATTGCACCATGGATCATACATAGAAGTAGACTTGCCATTACCAATATTCATTCTCACATAAGGTTTGATCTTATCTCTAAGTTCCAACATAATTTTCCAACCCAACTATCACCATTATCAGCATTAACATCCCAAAATTTCTCCCTTTTAACTTTACTTTATTAACCCATTGTCCCCATAGAGAGTTCTTCTTAGTTATAATGTTCCATGCATGCTTCATCATAAGAACTTCATTCCATTCACCAAGAGGTTTAAAGCCCAGACCTCCGTGATTTTTTGGCCTACATATAGCTTTCCAAGAAATTTTAGACTTTCCATTACTACTAGTATTTTGATTCCACAAAAACCCCTTAAGCACCTTATCAATTTCTTTAATCACTGCTTTAGGAAGCATGTAAACAGATGCCCAATAAATCTGCATTGCAGATAACACAGATGCAATAAGCTGTATCCTTCCTGCATAAGAGAGGCTTTTATTCTTCCAATCATTTACTTTGCCTTTGACTTTATCAATTAACATCTGACAATCTGCAATACTCAGACATTTAGCAATGATAGGAACACCTAAATACTTCATTGGCAGTTTACCAACCTTAAAAGGAATAATATTCAAAATTTCAGCTTTACATTGATCCCCAATACTCCCTAGGAAAATGGTACTTTTACCCATATTAGGATGCAGGCTAGAGTATTTGCTGAATTCTTCAATAGTATCCCTAATGATCTTCACTGATTTTGCATCACCATGGCAGAACATCATGAGATCATCAGCAAAACACAGATGGGTAATTTTGAGCTCTTTACATCCATAATGATATCCGAACCCACTACCTTCATTAGTATTCTTGATCATCATTAGGGTGAGAATCTCCATTACTAATGTAAAAAGATAAGGAGATATAGGGTCCCCTTGTCTCAGCCCCCTAGCACCTTTAAAATAGCCATAAGAGCTTCCATTAACACAAATAGAAAAAGAGGAAGAAGATATACAAGTCATTATCCACTTGACCATTGTAAGATGAAATCCAAATTTGATAAGAATATTCTCCATAAAAGACCAGTTCACTGTGTCATATGCTTTTTGGAGATCAATCTTGAAGGCACACCTCTTAACTCCATTCTTTCTATTGTACCCTCTCAACAGTTCTTGAGTCACTAGAATATTTTCCTGTATCAATCTTCCGGGGATAAATACACTTTGGTTAATACTGACCAACTTTTTCAGCCCATCTTTAATTCTTTCAGTGAGGATCTTACTTATGCACTTATAAATCACATTACAGCATGCAATGGGTCTGTAATCAGATACTTTGAGAGGAGTAGAGCTTTTAGGAACCAGTGCTATAATTGTAGAATTGACCTCTTTTAGCAATTTACCAGTCTTGAAGAAATCTTTAATGGCTTCACACACATCATCACCAACAATAGACCAAGCTTTCTTGAACAAACATGCTGTAAATCCATCTGGACCTGGTGCTTTAATATCAGCAATATCAAACATGGCTTCCTTTATCTCTGCGTTAGTTACCTCTTTAATCATTGATGAAGCTTCCTCTTCAGTTAGCTGACATTTGAAGATATCACTTCTATCATTGATAGACTGCACTGCCACATCTTTAACAAGGAAATTTTCAAAATGCTTGACAAATTGTTTAGGAACATCATCTCCCTCAAATCTATTCCCATTCTCATCACAAATGCTCTTAATTCTACTTTTGTTCAATCTGCTTTTGAGAATTTTATGGAAGTAGGCAGTGTTTTTATCACCTTCTTGCAGCCATTCAATCTTGGTCTTTTGTAACAATAACTTTCTTTCATCAGCCACAGCCTCTTTATACTCATGAAGAATACAAACCCCTTCTTTTTTAACTTCACTGTTATATGGCTCTTTATCAATTTTGCTCTGCCATTCTTTAAGCTTGTTCTTCAGTGTCACCACTTTATTAAACAGATTCCCATGTTGCCAATTAAGATTATTCAAAGGCTTTTTCAAACTTTTGAGCTTTTTGACAACTTGAAACATCTTGAAACCTTCTACATCAGTACTCCACCCATCAACAACTTTCTGCAAAAACTCACTTTTTTCTGCTACATAATTTTCAAATCTAAATGGCTTAGCTTTTCTGACCATGCCATTAGGAATACTCAACAGAGCAGGGCTATGGTCTGAAATAACATAAGGGAGAAATAAAGCATAAGCATTGATAAAAGAGTTAATAAATTCTTCATTTATCATAACTCTGTCTAGTTTTTTCAAAGTACCTGCCAGTGGATTTTGAGGGGATTTAGTCCAAGTGAATTGAAATCCAGTGCTTCCAATATCATCCATTTAATGTCAATGATGCACTCTTGAAAGTCAATCATGTCTTTAGTCATAGCAGATCCTCCCATAGAATGTTCATGAACATAAAGAGTAACATTAAAATCACCCATCATCATCCATGGAAACCCAGAAGAAAAAACCTGCTGAGCTCTAAGATTTTTCCATAAACTACATCTCTCTTTCCCATGGTTTGCAGCATAAACAAAGCTACAGAAGAACTTAGTCTTTCTATGAACAGTTTCAATTACACAGAAAATAACTTGCCAATCCATACTTAGAATTTGAACTCTAACATCATTGGGGTTCCAACCAAGCATAATTCTGCATCCCTTAGGACATTTACTCATGTTATTAGCCCAATTCCAAGTTCCAAAGACCTTACTACATATTCTATCAATATCCTTACCTTTTGCTCTTGTTTCCAAAACAGCACAAATGCTCAGCTTATTCTCACTAATCAGCTTTCTAACTTCATTCTGTTTGTCCTTATTACCTATACCTCTGATATTCCAAGAAGCTATTTTAAGCTCCATTTATTCTATTTTTGGTTTTTTTTATAAGAAACAACACCACCATCATACTCAGTTTGAAGGGTGGATGAAACCATCCAACCCCTCAATCTCATTCTCAACCATACTGTTACCATTCTGTGTAGTGACTTCCATAACATCATCTCCATCACTGATCACACCACTATTATACTGCTCATCCCATTTCTCTTTAAAATATCTTTCCATATCTTGTGTCCACTTACTAAGTTCTATTGGAGTAGGTTGAATTTTATTGTAGATGAAATACTCAACTTCCTTCTTTTGAGCACTGTTAATCTCTATACCAGAACTATCATCCAAATTTTCAAGAGCAGCAAATTTGTTATTACTTCTGTTTCCATGTTGAACCAGATCATCAGTACTACTTTTACTCTTTTTATCATTCTCCTTTCCAATATTTTTATTCACCATACTTTCCTCATTCTGCCCATTATCTTTACTAACCTTTGGTATGTACATCTGTTGCTTCCCTTTACCATTTCTAATCCATCCAGTCTCATTGCCATATACCTTTTTCCCTGCAAATGCTTGAGTACCTCTTCTAAATTCCTGGTTAACATTCCCATTTCTTTTATCCTGAACAAACTTTTCACTTTCAATATCAGCCTTCTTATTCTCCTCATTAGCAATTTTCATCTCCTCAGGTGATCTAGTTCTTTTCTTACACTGATCAAAGTTATGCCCAAACACTTTGCAATGCTCACACTTACTAGGTTTCCATGAGTATTCAACACTAATCCTTTTACTTCTAATAACAGCTCCATTACCATCTCTATACTGCACCATAATAAATTCTTTGAAATCATGGGTAGCCTGAACATCAATTAGTACCCTAGCATACCCCAATCTCCCTTTACCATATTGACACATCTGAGCAGTCATATCATCCATAAGAAGAGGTTTTCCTAGGTAACTTGCAAATGTGCTAATGCCCTGAACAGTCCATGCTTCTAGAGGAATATCATACATTTTAACCCATAATGGCACATTTCCAGGTTCCTTCTTCTCAAAACTTACATCAGGATTCCATTTTTGTACAATCAAAGGCCTGCCCCCAACCAACCAAGGGCTATTTTCAATCACCTTATTCATCCCGTCCTTGATTCATGAAAATCAAGTTATATATAGTATAGTATTACTCAAGAGATCCGAAAAGAAATTCGGATAACCCGAGGTCGTAGTCCGTGTGAAGGATGAATGGAATTTCGAATTCCCGATTCGTGAAACGTGTCGTGAAAGTGGTAAAAGGTGATTTTGATGGGATTACACTAATGAAATAGTAAATGAAGCACAAATAATCAACTAAACACGTAATTCAAGTAAGGCAACTAGAAACGTAACGCAAAATCGAAAACGTAAGCTAAAACGTAAATAAAACGTTAACGTACGAAATAAAACGCGACTTTTTAGCTACACGACTCCTACGGACTTGAAAATAATTTTCAAAAATTAAAAATGATAAAAGAAAATTTTGAGAAAAAGAAAAATATTTTCTTGACTTTTTATTTATTTTTTATGAATTAAAAACTAATTAAACTAATTAAAAATTAAAAGAAAATGCAAATAAATTGAGAAAAATGCAAAATAAATTTCTAAAATTCTAAAATAACTAAAAATAATTTTCTAAAATATTTTTGGATATTTCTGGGGTTTTTCTGATTTTTTTTGGAATTTTTGGTAATTTAAAAGTATTTAAAATTGATTAAAAATGAAAATAAAATAAGAAAAATAGCAAATGAACTTGGAAAAATATGAAAAATTTAGGGAAAATCAAAAATAATATTTTAAACTTAAGAAAAATTTAAAAAGTTGAAAATAAGCTGTGGAAATACAAAAAGCTGTGAAACTGCTTAAGTTGAGTGCTTATTAATAAGCACTTTGACCAAATTTTTGACCCAAACTTAACCCAAATGATTTTTAGACTAAAACAAGCTTAATACAACAGAACTAAGATCAATGATCACTCAGAAACACAGAATAAGGCTAGAACAGGTACAATAAGCACTTATCAAAAAAAAAAAACAATTGGTAAATAAGCACAAGCTGAGCAAACAAATGGTACAAGCTAACTGAGAACAACTACTAGAAACTCAAAGGAACTTATATAAACCACTAATCTCAGACTATGAACTCAAAACAACACTAGCAGCTCTAATTTAGAAATCAGCAACTTGTTTTAATCACTCAATAAGACCATCAAATAAGTAGTTGATATAAGCTGAGAATTTAGATCTTATGGGAGCAAAACCTTTGCTAACCAGCTAAAAACTTAAAAACACCAAAAATTATGATTCCCAATACACTTCTCACACCTAAAAGCTTGCTAGAAAACTACCTTAAACTGATGTGCAGGGTACATATAAGCCCAAACAGTCGACTTATGATCTAATTTCCGATAAGCAAATGATTTCCAAACTTGAATTTTCTTTGTGCTATTGATTAACTAACTGCCAAAGTTTACAAATCCACTTTTAAAAGAAAATTTCAATTAAAATTAAGACCTAGAGTAACTCTCAAAGCTGTGACCAAAACTGAATTCCAAATATTTTTGACTTTTTTTTAGAACAGATACTTTGACCAAACTAGATTTTGATTGCAAAAATATGACTGACAATGGTATATTAAGCTAATTGATGACTAAAATGAGCTTGAACTTATAGCTATGCAACTATTTGACTGAATATGCAACCTAAAACCTAACTGTATGAATTATTATAAGCTAATTTGACTTTTGATGAGGCGAAAAATGATCCGTCTTTAGGGGGTCATTTAAGCCTGAATCTGACTTTATTTGATCAAATATTGCCCTAAATCGTTCCTTTTGTGATTTTAGGTACTTGGAGAGTGAATTCTGGAAAAGAAGCCATTTTGGACGTTTTTGGAGCATAAAAGTGAAGAAAACGGCAAAGTACCAATTTTCCATGCTGAAGACACTAGGTGACGGCGTCAAGAGTTATACCCTGACGGCGTCAGACATCAAGAATAAAATACCGTAGCTGATGACGGCGTCAAAAGTCATCCTGACGGCGTCAAAGTACAAGGAATAAAATACCGTGGTTGGTGACGGCGTCACATAGGCCGTCATAAGTAGATCAAGGCCGTCCGAGGAAGTATTTGGCGGCGAGGTGACGGTGTCACATGGTTTTCTTGTCGCCGTCAGCCTAGTTTTCCTATATATAGTTTTCTAGTTTTTTCATTAAAAGGGAGAGAAGTTTTGGTGAAACCCTAAAGACGAATTTGGTGTATCTTTTACAGGTTTTTCAAGGGTTCCAAACCCTTGATACCTTGCATTGTAATTGAGATAAGTGTTCTTCCAATTCAATCAATATGTCTATGTGTTGGTTGTTTATATCTTGTTCTTGTCTCAATTCCATTATGCTAGGCTAGATCTCTTTTGTGTTTGCTTAGATCTAATAAAACCTAGATGTTGATTATGTGTAGATTACTTGTTTATTCTTGTCTTGGATGAATGATTTTATATGTTAGGCTTAAGAAAACTGGCAGATCTCCAAATGGTAACATGCTTGAACGTCCTAAGAAACATGAACCGAGGCGTACTAGGTCTTTATTGGTTGTATTTAATGCATGAGCCACTGTTTACAATCCCTATAGTTGTGCTGGGTCATGGTGTAGGAGGAGATAAGAGCTCATAGAGTTGGGGGGTTATGTATGCCACCCCACGAATGTTATTAAGGAATACAATCCGTCATCCATACAAGTATAACAAGTAATTAATGTGTAAAAGATGTCTAGGGAGTAGTGAAGTCTAAGTAAACACAATTTCTCCAATCACTGCTCACAACCTTAGTATAATTTAGTTTAATTTCATTTTCAGTATTTTATTTTGATTATATATTAGCTTTGGGTTAGTTGAATAGCAACTAATTCCGCCCACTCTTCCAAAACCCGAGATTTTACTTGCTTTCATAAAAATATAAAAATACAAAAATAATCTTCCCTCACCTTTAGAACTATTAATTAGGTTTTCTAATCCTAGCGACACTATTCCTAAGTTGAACGATCAATCCCCCGGTACTTGTCACTATACTATACTACAACGATCAGGTACACTGCCTGGTGGGGGTTGTAAGCTTCTCAAGATCCCTCGAGAGGTAAAGCCTGTTGCGATTCCCACGCATCAAGTTTTTGGCGCCGCAGCCCGGGGAATAGTTATTGTCTAGGTTAGGATTTCTTTTTATTAGGTCTACTTGCTAGATTCCTTTCTAGTAAGATTTTATTTTTATTTTTTAGGTCTTCTTTAGTCTATCTTATTTCTTCGTGCCTTTGTTCGTAACTCTTTACCATCCGACATCATGGAAGGTGGTAACATCGTTGAACCCATCATCCCACCACAACAAAACCCACCATTAGAACCCCTTAGGCCCCGAACCTTAGGAGAGTATTCCCGACCTAGCCACCAAGGCTACCGAAACACCATTGAGCTCACCGGAGACAATGTGACCCCCTTGCGATCCGACACCAACATCTCAAGGACTTCCTTAAAATTGTAGATTCCATAGACCTAGATGTTGCAACTAGAGAGACAACCCGATTACGCCTATTCCAATTCTCTCTACGTGATCAAGCTAGCCAATGGCTTGAGCGTTTACCCGCGGGATCCATCACCACATGGGATGATCTCACCACTCGTTTCCTTGCTCAATTTTTCCCACCGGGGAGAACTACTAAGCTTAGAAATGACATCTTGATTATCCAACAACGTCAAGGTGAAACTCTTTATGAAGCATGGACTCGTTTCAAGGACTTACTCCAAAAAGTCCCTCATCATGGCATAGATCTTTGGCTCCAAGTCTAAATCTTTTATGACCATATCGATCTCTCCACGAGGCGAGCCATTGACCAATCGGCCGGTGGTAAGCTACGTGATCTAAGTGCGGAACAATCATGGGAACTCATAGAGGATCTTGCTCTCTATGACAACGAAAGTTGGAATGATCCCCGTGATTTGAAGAAAACGGTCAAGGCAATATCTTTGCCTTCGAACAACTCTAGCACTCCCGACCATAGAATCATGGAACTTGAGGACCAAGTCAAGTTTCTCATGAAATCTTACGAAGCTCCTAGGCCTTCAAGCCAAGTGAACAAAATCACTTCTTCATGCGAATTATGTAGTGGTCCCCATGAAACTCGTGATTGTATGGAACTCCCCGGAACAGCTTTTGTGGATTACGCATCCTCGCGTACCGACGAAGCGGGAGATAAGTGGTACACTTTCAAACCCGAGCCAAACCCTTACGGTGATTCATACAACCCTTCTTGGAAAAATCACCCAAACCTTAGGTGGAAACAAAACCAAGCCAATTCTTCCAATCCACCTAATCGTTATCAACCAAACGGTCCACCCTCCAACCGTACTTTCAACAACAATCCTTCTAACAACTACGGTAGTACCAACAATCTTGAAGGATTGATGTCTAAGTTCATGGCATCCCAAGAAGCTCGCATAGCTAGGTTTGAAACTGAATTCAACCAACAACAAACGGAGATGACCAAAGAGATAGACAACTTGTTGAAGGCCCTCAACACCCAAGCGTTAGCCACACCTAGGAAGGACACTAGGGACACCAACAACGGAATCCAAATTAAGGACCCCTCATCATCCAAACATGTCCACTTTGTCAATGTTGTCACCATTAAGCCAATAGATAAGGAGATAGAAGAAAGTGACAAGGATGAAGTTGGAGTAGAAACCGAGACTACAGATGAAAGTAGGGAAGTTGAGGTTAAAAGGGGAGAGGAATTAGAGGAGGTAGAGACTATAGAAAAGCACTTTGATAAGTTGCCCACCAAGGAAGAACGGGAATACCATGAGGATTTATTTGATAGTCCCGAGAGACCATATATCCTTGGCACACCCCTTATCAAAATGGGAGACCCCTCTAACATCAATATACCATGCAACATCGGGCATATGCATATATGGAAAGCTTATATCGATCCTAGATCTCCTGTAAACATTATGACTAGGACCTATTACAATTGGGTGATGTAGAAGCAACTTGATTATAGGATGATGCCCAATAAGAATTTGATAAGTAATTTTGTAGGAAGAGTGAAGGGATTGCATGTGATTATAGGGAATTTCACTTATGAAATCGATTTTATGATAGTAGAAGACACTCGTCCGGTGATAGATGATTGCCTAAGCCAAGTAATATTCGGAAAACCATTTGTTGAGGCCACTAGGATGAGTTATGATCCGACTTTAGGGATAGTTAGATTCAAGGAAGAGAATGATGAGATTGCCTACCAAATGCCCTACAAGATTGAGCAATACCGCCTCCTCTCTAATATAGAAAAGGAACACAAACAAGCGGCTTACTATAGGAATGATGAGGATAGACGTAGAGGAGTGGAGTATGTGAAGAATAGGATGCTTGGTTTCTACAAAGAATGCTTGCAATTAGGTCCGGAGTACAAAACTGGTTTAGAAGACGACCTAGAAAGTGAAACCAACGATGAGATCACGTAGTAACCCATGACCTTGAGTCTAGCTACAAGACTCGTAAATAAAGAAAAGCGCTTCTTGGGAGGCAACCCATGATTTTGTGTGATTTTTATTTTGTTTGATTGTTATTTGCTTCCGTATGCATGCTTTATTTTTATTGTTGGTAGATCATGTTTCTAAACTAAATAGTGGAAATACTTTACTTTGTTGTTTTGGCCTAGTCTTAACTTCACCTAAAGGTATTTTTGCAAAAGATAAGTGTAAAGGGAAACCCCAAATATGTTTTTAAGAAACAAACCGATCATGATTCTCCACAATATTAAGTGAACATGTATATTCGTAATTGTTAGAGTCAAATGCTTGTATCGAGTCATAATGAAGTTTTGCAAGATTTTCCAGGAAGTAGAACCAAGTTTTTCCAGAAATTTTCCAGAAACTTAACATAAGAATCTCTGCAGGTCACTTCTGACGGCGTCATGAGCTTGCTCTTGACGGCGTCACTTGTAAAAATCTGGAAATTTTACCGGTTTTGTTTTTCTAACAGAGTCTTAAAGTTTTTGCTGAATTATTAAGTTTTATAATCTCCAGGAAATCTGCAAACTTCATTCCACAAGCATTATATCTTATTTTGTTTTCTAGGATTTAGTAACTTATGTAGATTGCCGCCGATTTTATGCAAGGTTGCCTTGTCTTTTTTCTCAGGATTTACAGGTTATGTATGACAAGAAGATGATTATTTTTCTGGAAGGGAAGCTTTGATTGTTCATTTTCTTGGAGGAAGATCTAACCTGGCCACCTTATTATCCATACCGAGCGAATCAGGGGAGTATTTGATTTCATTCTTTTTACTTATTTCACTTTTACATTCTTTACTTGAACATTGGGGACAATGTTCATCTTAAGTGTAAGGGGAGGGTAAAATGATGATACCTTACAGATACACTTTCGCTTGAGTTTGTTTGTTTGATAGTAGATGTGTAATAAAACTATGAGAAATACTTGTTAGTGCAATTTTAGCGCCAAATTTAAAATTTTTTACAACATTTAGGAGTGAAACTTTAGCCATAGCAAGCGTCTCATGGATAGGAGATTGTATGACTAGAACGTAACCGTATCATTCAGAAAAATTTTCCACCCAAATATGTGAGGTTCGCCTTTAGATTTGATAGGAAAAGCATTTACTATTAGTGCTTATGAGTGTACCGGTAGCATTTAGATTCTGGAACTTGCGTTAGTGATACATCTCAAGACCGCTGGTGAGACTACATTCGTGTAGTATGATTTACTACATGATAAGAGGCATTAGGATCACCCTTGTGTTAAACCCGTGTTATAATTACTTGACCATTTAAGTCATATTGCTTGGCTAGTTAAGTCAACTAATTTTTCCCACACCCTTAGCGTTGTACTCATTTTTAGTACACGAAACCCCTAGTACACCCCTCCGAGCCTATCTTTTCGTTTCTAACTTTAAGCATCTTACTTAAAGGAAGAATTTGTTACACCCCACTTAAATGTACAACCAAATTGCCTTAGCCTTTCGTGTATGCGCTCATTTTTAGTGCATTATTGTTATTTGTTAAACCCTAAGTTAATTATCTAATTGATTACATGGTTGCTAAGTCGAGTCATATGCTTGTACATATTGTTTTGGGACGATTGGGACTCATGGGTAAAGTACTTATTTTATGGAGTAATGGGGAAAAACATCATATATTACCCCCATATGTACGTTAATCTTAAAAGTACTCCAAGTGTTTTGATTTTCTTAATTCGAGTCATTAGATTAGTTTATTGTAAAGTATGTAAAGATTCAAGTGTAAGGGGAATTTTCATCCCCTATGATGTATTAATTTGGATGGTAGGGTAAGAGTGTATGCAAAAAAAAATAATAAAAAATAAATAAAAAAAATCGAAAAAATCAAGAAAAGAAAAAAAAATAGAAAAAGAAAAAAAGAAAAAAAAAAACATACGGACTACCATCCCTTTTCATTCTATGTTCATTTTATGTTTTTGTTATTTTTCATTTATTAGCTTAAGTCGAGTCTAGTCTTGGCTTAGCAACGCCATATTGTACATGTAATTGACCAAGATTGTTAACTCGCCACCGGTAAAGACTACCTATATCCAACAAAATCGTGTATTTCATATCCCTACACCTAACGTTACAACCCTTTAAAAGACCTCTTTGATAGTTTATCCTAGGTGCTTACGCCATGTGGTGGAGGTTTGATCCTTTCCCAAGCCTATGGTAATCTATTTTGCTATGACAGGTAGTGAGAGATATCTTTCGTTTCCATATTGTAATTTATACTTTATTACACCCGAGAGATGTGAGTATCTAAACACTATTTGTGAGGTGCTAGTGTATGGCCTCCGTGCTTGTCTATTGGTCTTTAGTGGAATGATTATTTGTTGTAATTACTTTTATATTAGTGTTAAATGACCCCTAACTTGTATTTTGACTAGAATAAAAGCGCATTTGCTTGAGGACAAGAAAATCTCAAGTGTAAGGGTATATGATGAGGCGAAAAATGAACCACTTTTAGGGGGTCATTTAAGCCCGGAATTGAATTTATTTTATCAAATATTGCCCTAAATCGTTCCTTTTGTGATTTTAGATACTTTGGGAGTGAAATCTGGAAAAGGAAGCAATTCAGACGTTTTTGGAGCTAAAAGTGAAGAAAATGCCAAAGACTTAATTTTCCATGCTGGGAACAGTGTTTGACGGCGTCAAGAGGAAGTATTTGACGGCGTCAAGAGTAAAGTCCATGACGACCCAATACAAACTTGAAGGCGTCACATGAAGAGCGTCAAGAGTTAAAGTCATGACGGCCTGCATAAGGAGTACACATGACGGCTTCAGACCCAGATCTAGGCAGTCCGAGGAACTATTTGGCGGCGAGATAACGGCGTCACGCATTTGTTCTTGACGCCGTCACCTTCTAAAATCTATATATAGTTTTCTAATTTTCATTCATTAAGAGAGGAACAAGTTTGGAGAAACCCTAAGGCCGAACCTTGTACGAATTTTACAGTATATTCAAGGGTTTTCAGCCCTTGAATCCTTACATGTGCTATTGAGATAAGTATTCTTTTAATTCAATCAATATGTCTATGTGTTGGTTGTCTATATCTTGTGCTTGTCTTGATTCGACCATGTTAGGCTAGATCTATCTTGTGTTTGCTTAGATCTAATAAAACCTAGATGTTAATTATGTGTTGATTACTTGTTTATGGTTGTATTGGATGAATGATTTCAATGTTAGGCTTAAGAAAACTGGCAGATCTCCAATTGGTAACATGCTTGAACGTCTTAGGAAACATGAACCGATGTGTACTAGGTTTTATTGGTTGTATTTAATGCATGAGTAAATTCTAATGATCCCATGTTAAGAGATTCTTAGCCGGCTCGACATAGGAGTGAAGTAGGCACTCATAGGATTGGGGAGTTAAGTACGCCACCCCATGAATGGTATTAAGGAATACAATCCGTCATCCACGCAACTATAACAAGTAATTAACGTGTAAAAGATATCTAGGGAGTAGTGAAATCTAAGTAAACACATTTCTCCCACTTATTGCTCACAACTTTAGTTTAATATAGTTTAATTTCATTTTTAGTATTTTATTTTGATTGCATCTTAGTATTGGGTTAGTTGACTAGCAACTAATTCCGCCCAAATCCTTCAAACCCGAGATTTTAATTTGCTTTCTTAAAAATATAAAAATACAAAAAGAATCATCCCTCATCTCTAGACTTAATTTTTAGGTTTTCTAATCCTAGCGACAATATTCCTAGCTGAACGATCAATACCTCGGTACTTGTCATTATACTATACTACATCGATCAGGTACACTGCCTGGTGGGGGTTGTAAGCTTCTCAAGATCCCTTGAGAGTTAAAGCCTAGTGTAATCCCTACGCTACCAACATCATAGGGAATGTACATTCCCCTTACACTTGAATTTTTACATACTTTACAATAAACTAATCTAATGACTCGAATCAAGATAATCAAAACACTTGGAATACTTTTTAAGATTAATGCACATATGGGGGTAATATGTGATGTTCTTCCCCATTACTCCAAAACACTAGTACTTTACCCACGAGTCCCAATCGTCCCAAAACTATATGTACAAGTTATGACTCGACTTAACAACCATGTAATCAATTAGATAATTAACTAAGGGTTTAAAGATGTAACAATAATGCACTAAAGATGAGTGCATACACGGATGGCTAAGGCGATTTGGTTGCACATTTGGGTGGGTTGTAACAAATTCTTGCTTTAAGTAAAATGCTTAAAGTTAGAAACGAAAAGATGAGCTCGGAGGGGTGTACTAGGGGTTTCGTGTACTAAAAATGAGTACAACGCTAAGGTGTGGGAAAAATTAATTGACTTTACTAGTCAAGTAATATGACTTAAATGGTCAAGTAATTATGATACGGGTTTAAACACAAGTGTGATCCTAATGCCTCTTATCATGTAGTAAATCATACTACACGAATGTAGTCTCACTAGCGGTCTCGGGATGCATCACTAACGCAAGTTCTAGAATCTAAATGCTACCAGTACACTCATAAGTACTAATAATGAATGTTTTTCCTATCAAATCTAAAGGCGAACCTCACATATTTGGGTGGAAAATTTTTCTGAATGGTACGGTTTTGTGCTAGTCATACAACTCCTATCCATGAGACGCTTGTTAAGGCTAAAGTTTCACTCCTAAATGTTGTAAAAAAATTAAAATTTGGCGCTAAAATTACACTAACAAGTATTTCTCTTAGTTTTATTACACACCTACCATCGAATAAACAAATTCAAGTGCAATTGTATCCTATAAGGTATCATCATTTACCCTCCCCTTACACTTATGATGAACATTGTCCCCAATGTTCAATTAAAGAATGTAAAAGTAAAACAGGTAAAAGAATGAAAACAAATACTCTCCTGATTCGTTCGATGTGGATAGTGTGTCATCAAGGTTAGATCTTCCTCCAAGAAAATGAACGTTCAAAGCTTCCCTTCCAGAAATATAAATCATCTTCTTGTCCTATATAACCTGTTAAACCTGAGATAACAATCACAAAAACTCAAAGCATCGATCCGAACAAAGAAAACTCACAACTAGATGTAATTCCAGACTTAGGAATAAAAACAAAACAATTAAAGATATAATGCTTGTGGAATGAATGTTTGCAGATTTCCTGGAGTTTATAAAACTAAAGAATCAACAAAACTTTAAGACTCTGGTATAAACAAAACTCACAAAATTTTTCAAAATCTTTATACCTGACGCCGTCAGGTTATAACTCCTGACGCCGTCAGAATGTTCCTGCAAAAATCTCATGTTAAGTTTCCGGAAAATTTCTGGAGAAACTTATGTCTTACTTCCTGGAAAATCCTACAAAACATCATTATGACTCGATACAAGCATTTGACTCAAACAATTACTAATGCACATGTTCATTTATTATTGTTGTGGTTCATGCTCAATTTCTTTCTTATAAACAAATTTGGATCTCCCTTACACTTATCTTTTGCAAAATACCTTTATATGCAATTAAGACGAATTTAAAAACAAAATAAAATCAAATAAACAAACAAACAAACAAATAAATAAATAAAGCTTGGGTTGCCTCCCAATAAGCGCTTGTTTTTGTTCGAGTCACGTGCCTGACTCTACCCTTATTTAATGGAAATAAGGGATGTTTTCCCTACACTTAGAATTAAGTGCGGGTGAAAGTAGCGATACACACCCTTAGTGTGGAAATATGCCAGGTGAGGTGAAGGGGGTAAGTGAATGACTTCCTTCATCCTAAAACTACCCGGATAATATTGGTTGATGGGTGGGTCGGTTCCTCTTTTGTCTCCTAGATGTAAATCTAAGGATGAAAAGTTGTGTAAAGGTTGAGGTTCCGGTTCATCAACACTAGGAAATTCCCTAGAACTAAGAGTAAGGTCATCACTAAAAGTGTTCAAACCTATATCCTCTAGTTGTGCTTGGTCCAAGGGTTCTGCCTCTATCGGGATTCCTAAAGTCTCTTTTACTTCTTCCGGGTAAGTCACGGGCGGTGTGGGTTCCTCAAATGATGGTAGGACTTGTGGGGTATTTAGCAGGCTTATGGTGTCAAGATCACCTATGTGTTCATCCCGTATCATGGTAGTTCCTAACCATGACATGCAGCTAGGTGGCTCAACTCTACCCCCATCCCCAAACAAACTTGTTTCATTATCCTTGAAATTTGTGGTCAATTGACTTGTAATAACGTTTGTTGGGTTGTCTACTTCTATGGCATCCCATGCTTCTTCAGCATTTAATTCCCTAAAGTCCCCATTGGCAAAATCCTCAATGCACTTTGGTCACATCGGTCGACACGATAGTAAAAGGTTTGGGTTAGGGATGCTAAAGCGAAACTATGATGAGGGACTATTCAAAGTAAAATTTTAAAACGAGTTCATGCATCATATATGGGTTCATCTCAATATTGTTTGAACATCAAGATGTCATTAGGGTAGAATGGATGTCGTGGTCGGTAGTATGGTGGATTCGCGTACTCCATAATGGTGAACGGAAGAGTCAATGGAAAGGTTTTTTTTACGAACAAAGACACAAAGAAAAGATAGACTAATAGAAAGCTAATAAAAAGGAAAATAAAATCTCACTCGATAGGAATCTAATGAGTAGACCTAATAAAATAAATTCCAACCTAATCTATAACTATTCCCCGGGCTGCGGCTCCAAAAACTTGATACGTGGGAATTGCGCCCTCGCAACAGGTTTTAACTCTCAAGGGATCTTGAGAAGCTTACAACCCCACCAGGCAGTGTACCTGATCGTTGTAGTATAGTATAGTGAAAAGTACCGGGGGATTGATCGTTCAACTCAAAAATAGTGTCGCTAGGATTAGAAAGCCTACTAAACTAGGTCTAGAGGTGAGCGATGATTCTTTTTCTATTTTTATATTTTATGGAAAGCAAGTAAAATCTCGGGTTTTGAAGGAGTGGGCGGAATTAGTAGCTAGCGAACTAACCCAATTAATCTAAAGATGCAATCAAAATAAAATAAAAGAAATGAAAATTAAACTATTATACTAATGTGGTGGAAACAATAATGAGGAAAGTTGTGTTTACTTAGATTTCATTACTCCCTAGATATCTTTTACAGGTTGATTAGCTTGTTACAATTGCATGGATGACGGTTCATATTCCTTAATACTATTCGTAGGGCCGTGTAGAATATTCCCTAACTCTATAAGATCCTACTTCACTCCTATGTCGAGCCGTTAGAAGCTCCTAACATGGGATCATTAGAATTCTCTTACGCATTAAATACAACCAAAAATCATAGTACACCTCCGATCATGCTTCTTAAGACGTTCAAGCAAGTTACCAATGGAAGTCTGCCAGTTTTCTTAAGCCTAACATCGAATACAATCATCCGTAACAATTATAAACAAACAATCAACCCATAATCAACATCTAGGTTTCACTACATCTAAGCAAACACAAGAAACATCTAGCCTAGCATGTTAAAGAGAAGACAAGCATAAGATATAATCACACAACACATAGACATATTGAATGATTTGAATAAGTACTTATCTTTAATTGAACATGGAAGAATCAAGGGGTTCAAACCCTTGAAAAGCTGTTAAAATTAGTCTAGGGTTTATTCCCTCAAAGTTGCACACTAATGAATGAAAATTAGAAAACTATATATAGACTTTACACCTTGACGGCGTCATGTGTTAACCTCTGACGCCGTCAACTCTCCGCCATGATGAAATTCATATTGCCTAGATCCAATTGTGACACCGTCATGTGTAAATGAGCTATGGGCCGTCATGTGTATTTGGACCCTGACGGCCTAGGTGACGCCGTCAGGCCAATATGCCTAAAAACATTCTGGATCGTCACGTGTATTTTCCACTTCCACCTCTTTCGTCACTCTTGACGCCGTCACTTGTAGAACCTTGACGCCGTCAGGTAATGTTCCCAGCAAGGAATTTGAGACTTTGCCTTTTTTTCACTTTTATGCTCAAAAAACGTTCAAAATGCTTCTTTTTCCAGATTTCTCTCCAAAAGTACCTAAAATGACAAAAGGAACGGTTTAGGGCAATAATTGATAAAATAATCTCGAATTCGGGCTTAAATGACCCCTTAAAAGTGGTACACTTTTCGCCTCATCATTAACCAAAAATAACTAACTTGTAACTAACTTTCATAACCGCCATTAACTAACTTTTCGGTTTTAAACTAACTAACTAACAATATTGGTCCTTCGTGTATTTATTATTTACATATGAAGCAATGGAGTGAGATTATAAGTTCACATTCTCCTCCTTAATCTTGATCGTTGCTTCGTCGTAAGTCTTGAACTCCGAGCATTTGTCGCATTGTCACGAACTTTAATCATGGTAGAGCCTTCGTTAGAATATCTGCTCTTTATAGTTCTCCGCTGACGTGTTCCATATTGATGTGCCCATTCTCTACGCATTCACGAATGAAATGATAGAGAATGTCGATGTGCTTGCTTCTTCCATGAAAAACTGGGTTCCTGACGAGTGCTATTGCTGAAATGTTGTCCACCTTCAGCGTTATCCTTTTCTCTTCCCATCCAGTTAATTCACTAAGTACTCGTTTTAACCATAAGGCTTGACATGCTGCTCCAGTAGCCGCCATGAATTCTAATTCACATGATGAGAGCGCCACTGTTGGTTCTTCTGAGTACACCAGGTAATAGGTGATTCTCTAAAATAAAATACTATCCCATTAGTTCCTTTTCCTTGATCGATGTTGATTCATTACTACTGTCAAGGTAACCTATAATCTGCAGCCGCTTTCTTTTTTGCATATTATGCCATGCTCCTTTGTTCCTTTGATATATCAGATTACTTGCTTTACTGCCTTCAGGTGATGATCCTTCGGGTCTTGCATGAATCTGTTGAGTAGTCCGACTGAGTAACTAAGATCTGGTCTTGTATGTAGTAAGCACCTGAGACTTCCAATTAAGCTTCTGTAATAAGTTGCGTCAACCGAGTTTCCATCTCCCACCTTGATCAACTTAGTACCGGGATCCATTGGTATCTTCGTATCATTACTATCCGTCATACTTGTTTCCTTCAAGATCTTGTTAATATAACTAGTTTGCTTGATTGTAATCTCTCCTCCTGTCTGTGTAACTTCTATCCCAACGTAATAAGCTAACAATCCTAGGTCGCTCATTTCAAGTTTGTCTTTCATCTAGGATTTAAATACTTCTATTTCCTTCCTTGGAGTGCCCGTGATTATCAAATCATCTACGTAGACTCCAACTATAAGTGTAGAGGTCTTGCTTCTCTTTGTATACACTGCTTGTTCGAGATTACACTTCCTAAAATCTAATGACTTTAAGGTTTGATCAAACTGCACATTCCAAGCTCTTGGTGCTTGTCTTAAGCCATATAAAGCTTTAGTGAGGTTATAAACTTTCCCTTAATTTCCTTTTTGAATAAATCCTTCAGGTTGTGTAATCTTCCTTCAAATCTCCATGTAAAAATGTTGATTTTACATCTAAGTGATGTACTTGCTACCCATGATATGCTGCTAGTGCTAATATCAACCGTACTATCTTTATCTGAGCAACTGGTGCAAATACTTCATCGAAGTCTATTCCTTGTTCTTGTACATATCCTTTTGCTACTAACCGTGCCATGTATTTGATGATCTTTCCTCTAGCATCCCTCTTGGTTTTGTAAACCGATTTGAGTCCTATTGCCTTCTGATTTGCTGGCAATGTAGTAAGAGTCCATGTATTATTCTTGTTGATTGAATCCAATTCAATCTCCATGGCCTCAATCCACTTCTTATCTGTTGATGCTTCCTTATAGTTACTGGGTTCTTCTTCTGTGAGAAATAAACTTTCTGCTTCTACTTCACGTGCATCCTTGTAGATTTCCGTTATTTCTTTGAAACCTCGTATTGGTCTATCATCAAATCTATGATCTAAGCTTCCTAATGAGCTCACAGTGGCTTCTTCTTCTTCGTTTTTAGAGTGTGGGTTGTAAGTGCATGTTGGTGGTGTGATTGGTGAATCTGGATCAGGAATCGGATCCTGTTCCTGATACGTATTATCAATATTATCATTGATTTCTATGTTGACTGGTGTAGCGTTCTCATTGTCAACTCATTCTACCACAAAACTAGCCCAAAATGTGTCTTGTGTACTTATATCCTCTTCATCCTTATCCCAATCCCACGGTTTTGTTTCCAAAAACTTTACATCCCTACTAACGTGTTTCTTCTTTCCTATTGGATCATATAACCTACATGATTTTGATCCTTCCTCTACTCCTAAGTAAATCATTGGTATGCTTCTATCGTCCAGATTCTTTAAGTGATGTATTGTTATCTTTGCATAAGTTGTGCATTAGAATATCCTTAGGTTTTCCCGATTCGGTTTTCTGTTATAGAGTGCCTCATATGGAGTTTTATCTATCAGGGTTCTTGTAGGTACCCTGTTGAGTATGTAAATGGCATGTCTAACTGCTTCCGCCCAAAAAGTTAAGGGTAACTTCATTGCTTTCATCATACTCCTCGTAGTTGATAACACTGTCCTATTTCTTCTCTCCACTACTCCATTTTTTGTCGTGCTATTCCATTTTTCTTACAGTACTTGGTGAATTCATTAGATGTAAATTCACCTCCTCTATTTGTTCTTAGCATCCTTAATTTCATTCTCATCTCCATTTCTATCTGTTGTCTAAATTCCTTGAAAGTACTAAATCCTTATCTTTTGACGTCAGAAAGTAGGCCCACATGAAACTTGTACAGTCGTCCACTAACAAGAAAATGAGTTTCTTGCCAGAGTGTGTGGCTGGACTTATACGACCATAGAGGTCTCCGTATACTAAGTCTAACGGGTTCTTTGATCTGAATTTAGCTTGATTTGAAAATGGTGTTCTACTATGTTTTCCTAATAAACATGCATCACAAATATGTCCAGCATGATTTATTCTTGGTATTCCTTCCACTAAACCCTTCCTAGTCATCTTGTTTATATCGTCAAAGTTCAGATGACCTAATCTAGCATGCCATAACCATGCTTGGTTATCTATATTTGCTAAGAGACATATAAGAGCTTCTATTTGTAATCTAATACTGTAAAGTCGATTCTTAGACTGTAAAGTCGATTCTTAGATCTTTCTACCTTCATCAACAACTTCTTGCTTTTATCATACAAAGTCAATTTGTTTCCGTCCATGATGACCTTACAACCTATCTCCGTAAGTTGTCCTAGACTTAGTATGTTGCTCTTGAAGTTTGGTATATAGTATACATCTGATACTATCTTCTGCTCTTGGTTTTCTACAACCTAACAATATAGAGCCTCTACCCTTTATCTGTACATACGATCCATCTCCAAAACATACTCGTCCTGTTACACTTTTATCAATATCCTTAAAATGACTCTTGGTTCCCGTCATATGGTTACTTGCACCATTATCGAAGTACTATATGCGTGTATCTGCTGAAGCATATTTTCCTGGTTGATTTTGGCCTTCATTCAACAACACTTCCTCGTCTTCAGTTTCGAGTGTAGTCATTAATAGTGATGGTTCATCGTCTTCTAAGATAAGGTTTAATTGTTCCTGAGTTGTTGATGTTCCTTTGCAATCTTTCTTAAAATGTCCAAGTTTCTGACACGTGAAAGATCGTACTTTAATCAAATCCCACTCACCTTTATTCTTATTCTAGTTCCCTTTGTGAGTTGAGTTTCCTTCCTTTGAGTTATGTTTGTTTCTATTATTCTGACAGTTTCCTCATGAAAAATTTGATCTACCTCCGCGTTTACTAAATCGCCTTCCTTTTCTCGAGTGTTCGCCATGTGCGAATAGTAAGTTCTCCTGGCTTTCCACTTGTCCTCCTTTCCGGAGTTTTATCGTTTCCTTAAATGCCTTGAGTTTTCCAGTGATCTCATCTAAGGTGATATCGTCGAGATCATTTGCTTGTTCTATGGATGCTACTATCTGAATGAACCTATCTGGTGTGGAATCTAATAGTTTTAGTACTAAGAGTGATTCATCCAAAGTTTTCCCTAATTCTTTTGCCTTAGTGGCATAACTGTTTAGTTTAGCCGTAAATGCATCCACCGTGTCATATTCCTTCATTTGAAGTGTATTAAACCCAATTATCAATGATTGTAACTGTGCTTGCTACACTTTCACTTCTCCAACGTGTCTCTTCTTTAATGATTCCCATAATTCCCTAGCCGTTTTACATCCCGCTACTTGTAAAATCACATCTTCGGTCAATGCTTGATATAGGAAGGTCGTCGTTGCCTTGTCCTTCTTATCATCTACTTGCGTGTTTTCCTTAGTTTCTATTGCCTCCCATAAACCATGTGCCTCTAGTATAACCTTAATTTGTATGGCCCAAACTGTGTAGTTTGTGGTTTTCAACTTAGGGCATTGGTATTGTGCAATAGGTGTTACGGGTTTTAGTGTGTTTGATGTGTTTGTTGTATCATCACCAGCCATCTTATAAGTGCCTATTATCTTCACTTTCTAATACGTATGTGAATTATCCTAACTAGTATGGTATTTCTACTAATATGGGAATAGAAATAGTTTTCCGGGAATCCTAATAATACGGGATCAATAAATAGTTCTCAGGATTTCCTAGTAGTACAAAACTAATACTTCTATACTATCTAATAAAGTAGAAATCCGGAAAGTTTAAATTGTGACCTCGATGTTTTGAAACACAAGTGTATTCCCTTTGTTCCGCGTTAGTAACACCGTTTACCAACGACTCGTTGTTATTCCCAAGTTTTTTCCTTGTTTTCCTTGCCTCGTTGCCATTTCTTTTTCCCAATCCAATTCGTACACAAATAAACACCTTCGGCCTCCTTTTTTGTTTTCGAATTTCTTTCCTTCGTACCAAAAATAAACACCACGGCTTCCATTTATTTATTTTTTTTGTCGAATTGGTTATCTTCCCAACGAGCCCAAAACAAATTTTCTTCCTTCTTTTCTTCTCGGTATATCACACTAACACGTTTCTTTGTTTCCCTTGTGTGTTGTCTTGATTTCGTCTCCACAAAACGTCTCCTAGATCCTTCCTTTGTTCACGGTATCCTTCCAACTAAACGTTGTTCTCGGTCTCCTTCCAAATGATCTACGTTGTGTTATTTTCGTTTTGCCTTGAAATCCAAGTTCTTTCCCTCACACAAACTTGACACCCCTCACGGTATCCTTCACCAAAATCAATGATATGTTTGTTTTTGTTTCCTCGTCATTGTTGTTATAACCTTGTGTCGCCTTGATGCGTTTTCCACAATAATCCTTGAGTACTTTTTCCTTCCATACGTTCCAAACCTTTCAACAACAACGTTTACTGCTCTCGTTTTAACCCCGCGTGCTTCCTCCTTTATGTCTTGTTTAACCCGGTTTCACAAAGTTCTTTACCCACTCGTTTTTCTTTAACAAAACGATGTGTTTTCTATTTCCTGTGTCGCGTTAACAGCGAACCACAAACAATCCTTAGCGCTTCTTTTACTCTTGTTCCACGCTCCACATGTAAACGTCAAGAGATTTCTTCCTTTTCCATTCGTTGTCACCAACAAAGTTTTACCCCACCAATCTCGTTTGATGTCAACGTTTGCAACCCCTACGCAGAAAAGATCGTGCACTATCTTCTTGCGTATTACTTATTCAGTCGTTATTTTCTTGGAAGAAAAAAAACAACACAAGTTCCTTACCGAAAACAAAATGTTACCAGCGAGTGTATCCTTCTTGGTCTTCTTGTCAAATGTATTTGGTATTCAAACGAGCATGTATCAAACACTTGCTTTGATGCCAATTGTTGTCCCAAATCTAGTGAGTCGAACTATATAGCTGCAAAGTGTTTATTGAATAAGTGTTTCGTCTAACTATTGCAATCGAGTACATACATAAATATATATAAGGTTCCAATCGACATGATTGAACCATTGTGTCCATTCGGTGTTAACCGAAAATAACTAACTTGTAACTAACTTTCATAACCGCCATTAACTAACTTTTCAGTTATAAACTAACTAAAAATATTGGTCCTTCGTGTATTTATTATTTACATATGAAGCAATGGAGCGAGATTATAAGTTCACAACAACCACCAACAAATTGTTGTTGACAGGTGCTACGAATCTACGATTATAATATGGTACGGTGTTTGTTTTGTTTGGTTTGGTGGTGGTTCATGCGTGTTTAGAAGATGTCGTTAAGTGGGTGGGTTTTGCATGCCTCATAGCAATAGATGTGCCATCAAGCCTTTTTAAAGAGGATGTCTCAATCCCCTTCTTTCAAAAAATTGTGTTCTCTCGATTTTGACAGTCACTCTTTTCCAATAGATTGGCAAACATTTATGAGTATATGTGTTTTGCGAATGCAATAGTTGGACAATCTTCTCCAGAACACAATTCCAAAGACAGACTAGCAGCTAAGTTGGGTTTGTTAAATTTCAGTTATTTATGATTATGAGTGGAAGATGGAGCAACATGTTATGTTAAATTTCATTTTGAATTTAACCGAGTCCATGGAGTGTAAACGGTTGAGCTCAATTTTTAGTTACATTGGGTTAAATTTTAGTTTCATCATAAAGGGTATTAAATTAATTGAAGTACATGAAACGAATAAAAGATTAACCGAAAAGCAGAAGTTGACATGGTTAATATGATTATGATCAAACAAATTGAAGGAGATCCTTTTCGACCCGAATCCGCTACCTAGCTAACCCATATTGCCATCTATAAATTTTGGATGCCCTATGCGATCCTTTCAATGAAACCATTAACGTCAGCACATCAGCATCGTAACAGTTTTGCTTTTCATAAATAGTACCTCCAAAAACATAATAAAATGCTGTGACACCCTTGGAGGCATACATGAATCCCTCAACAACAACGTTTGTTTATGTACGAGTGCATGAGCTCTTTTACAATATTACTACAAAACTAGCAAGTGAGGCCTTAACTTGAAAGTATGAGAGAGACAACTTCTGGTCTTCAAAAATAGTAGAACAAAAAAATAACATGAAACAAAGGAGAGGAAACAAAAGGGCCTAAATACTAGTTTGCATAACAAAACATAAGAGCTAGCTCAAGTCAGCATACTACATTAAGCACTTTCCTTCATTTTCTTGAGGAACTGAAGAGTATTCAAGTGTCTTCATGCCTAGGTGCTTTTAACTTCTATCAGTGAATACATTAACGTATGCCCAATATTAGTTTAAGAGAGAGTTCCATAAAAAAGTTGCACAAAAGTACTCGAAAGTTTCATACGCTAACCTTAATACCAAGTGTAAACAAACTATAAAAAATTTGATTCCACATACATCAGGAATGAGATCAAAGCATAATTTAGACCTATTTTAGGATTTCTGTCTTCCGTTGGTATGACATTGCTGGTCTTTCGCATATGTTTCGCATAATTTATTACCATTCACAATTGTTGTCCCGGGAGACGAACCAAATGATGGTTGCGACTCAGAAGGTTGTCTAGCCACTAGATGCAATGTGACTCCAATTTCAACTTATACAAATCGTAAAGGCTTTCAACTAAGAACATTTTTAAGCCATATTGGTTTAACAGGGAGCCCAACTTCTAAAGTTTAATTACTGATCGGTTTATTTTGAATAAGCACCCTGTTTACCTATTTAACATATGAATCTCTATGTAAAGCCGGTATGTTACTTTACTGAATATCTATTCTAATGCTAAATATCAAGACATCTTGAGGTAAGAAAATGTCGATAAAGAACAATATAATTAATGATAATGTGTAAATAGGATACGATATTCAGAAAGACGATGCTCGTCCTTCAAAACCTTTCCCATAAAGATGAGCCGCTGTTGTTCAACCGGTAGGCCAACTTCACCGGACATTTTTTTCTTGAATGCTTTTTGACAAGAATATAGAAAATGTCAAAAACAAGACTAAAAAGTTAAAAGCAAACCTTGTGAAAAGAATTGGAACCCGTGTTCTATCATAATCAGTAAAGTAGGTTTAGTTCTTCAGGTTTAACAATCCTCACAACAAGTTAATATAAAGACACAACAAGCAATATGCACATTTCACAGTAAACTTCATCAAGCAACAAAACACATATGTAAAATAGTGTGTTTTCTATCGATCCGAAACATAAGTCGAAGTGCTAAATTACTAATTCCAATAAATTACTATCAATGATTCTAATCCATATATGACCACTATCAAGAGTCGAACTACAATAAATTCATGTCCGAGTCTCGTTTTTTTCTTGTTGCTTAGCTATATAAACTATGTATGTTTATGAACTTTTCGTCAACTAATTCATCAACAAATCAGATTCCTATTATCATGATATTGTATCGAACTGAAAATCATACAATTTCTGTGTGTTGCAGCAAAATGTGAATAGTTTACGATAAAAAAAAATTGCAAGTTGCAACAAAATGTTAAACTAATAATATGATTCAGGTCTTTTATCAAACACTTTTAACTGCACCAAATCAAAACAAAGGAAGAAATGCTTCCTGATGGATATTCCAACGTCATAAGCTTCAAATGTTTAGAATCAAATCAAAGAGACTATGATGTTGTCCCAGTCGTGTATGATGTATATGGATCGATATGGTTGAGTCAAATACGAATTTGCAAACGATAATAACAAAAGATAACTTATATTGATATTTGTCTAACCATTGTAATAATACATAAACGTAAGTACTTATAGGTTTCCAAACGATGCCATGAATCATTGTAACCTTTCATCTAAAAGTCATGTCTATTCGATATGTATAAACCGATGGATCTATTCATTGTGATGGTTCGAATAGGTATATGCCAAGCATCATGACCATTCGACCATTCCAGGAAATAACTAACTTAATAACTACTTTAACTAACTAATCGGTTGTAGAGTTTCTAATCTACACTTCTGGTCCTTCACGTTTTCTTCAAAGCAATATCGAGATTATAACTTGGTTCACATTCTCCTCCTTAATCTTGATTGTTGCTTTGTCCAAGGTCTTGAACTCCGAGCATTTGTCTCATAGTTGTAAACTTGAGTCTTGGTAAAGCTTTTGTTAAGATGTCTGCTCTTTGTAGTTCTCCGCTAACGTGTTCCACATTTATATGACCATTCTCTACGCATTCCCGAATGAAATGATAGCGAATGTCTATATGCTTACTCCTTCCATGAAATATTGGGTTCTTTACGAGTGCTATTGGTGATATGTTGTCAACTTTGAGCGTTATCTTTTTTTCTTCAATTCCAGTTAGTTCACTAAGTAAACATTTTAACCATAAGGCATGACATGCTGCTGCAGTAGCCGCCATGAATTTTGATTCACATGATGATAGCGCCACTGTCGGTTGCTTCTGAGTACACCAAGTAATAGGTGACTCTCCAAAGTAAAATACGACTCCGGTAGTTCCTTTTCCTTGATCGGTATTGATTCCATAACTACTGTCACTATAACCTGTTATCTTGCAGCCGCCTTCCTTCTTGTATATTATTCCATGTTCTTTTGTTCCTTTGACATATCGGATTACTTGTTTCACTGCCTTCAGGTGATGATCCTTCGGGTCTTGCATAAATCTGCTGAGTAGTCTGACTGAGTAACTAACATCCGGTCTTGTATGTAATAAGTATCTTAGGCTTCCAATTAAGCTTCGGTAATAAGTTGCGTCAACTGGTTCTCCATCTTCCGCCTTGACCAACTTAGTGCCGGGATCCAATGGTATCTTCGTATCATTGCTATCCTCCATACTTGTTTCTTTTAGGATCTTGTTAATGTAACCAGTTTGCTTGATTATAATCTCTCCTCCTGTTTGTGTAACTTCTATCCCAAGGTAATATGCTAGCAATCCTAAATCGCTCATTTCAAATTTATCTTCCATCTGGGATTTGACCAAGTCTATCTCCTTCTTTGGAGTGCCCGTGATTATTAAATCATCTACATATACTCCAACTATAAGTGTTGAATTCTTGCTTCTTTTCACGTAGACTGCTTGTTCTAGATTACATTTCTTAAAGTCTAATGACTTCAAGGTTTGATTAAGCTTCACATTCCAAGCTCTTGGTGCTTGTCTTAAGCCATACAAAGCTTTTGTTTGCTTGTATACTTTTCCTTGGTTTCCTTGCTGAATAAAACCTTCAGGTTGTGTAACATAGACTTCTTCCTTTAATTCTCCTTGTAAAAATGCTGATTTTACATCTAAGTGGTGTACTTGCCATCCATGATATGCTGCTAGTGCTAATATTAACCGAACTGTCTCTATCCTAGCAACTGGTGCGAATACTTCATCAAAGTCTATTCCTTGTTCTTGTACATAACCTTTCGCTACTAATCTTGCTTTATATCTAATGATCTTTCCTTGTGCATCTCTCTTGGTTTTATAAACCCATTTGAGTCCGATTGCCTTTTGATTTTCTGGCAAATCTGTAAGAGTCCATGTATGATTCTTGTTGATTGAATCTAATTCAATTTTCATGGCCTCAATCCATTTCTCGTATTTTGATGCTTCCTTGTAGTTACGGGGTTCTTCTTCAATGAAAAATAAACTTGGAGTTTCTACTTCACGTGCATGTTGATAAATTTCATTGATATTCTTTAAACCTCGTACTGGTCTGTGATCATATCTTTCTGAGCTTCCTAATGAGCTTTCCAATGAACTAATAGTAGCTTCTCTTTCACTTTCTGAGTTGGGTTCGTAAGTGTATGTTTGTGGTGTAGTTGGTGATGTTGGATCAGGTATTGGATCTGGTATTGGATCTAGTATTTGATCTTCTTCATGATACGTGTTATCTATGTTTTCTATGTTGATTGGTGTAGGATTTCCATTATCAACTTCGTCTACCACAAAACTAGCCCAAAATGTGTCTTGTGTGTCCGTATCATCTCCATTCTTATCCAATTCCACGGCTTTGTTTCCATAAACTTTACGTCCCTACTAACATGTTTCTTCTTTCTTACTGGATCATATAGCCTATACGCTTTTGATCCTTCCTCTACTCCTAAATAAACCATCGGTATGCTTTTATCATCTAACTTCTTCAAGTGAGGTATGGTTATCTTAGCATAACTTGTGCATCCGAATATTCTAAGGTTTTGTAGGTTCGGTTTTCTCTTATAGAGTGCTTCATATGGTGTTTTATCTTCTAGTGCTCGCGTAGGTACCCTATTTAGAATATAAATGGCATGCTTGACTGCTTCCGCCCAAAAAGTTAAGGGTAACTTCATTGCTTTCATCATACTCCTGGTAGTTGATAACACTGTTCTATTCTTTCTTTCAACTACTCCATTCTGTTGCGGTGAGTATGGTGTTGTTAACTGTCGTGTTATTCCATTCTCTTTACAGTACTTAGTGAATTCATTTGATGTAAATTCACCACCTCTATCTGTTCTTAGCATTGTTAACTTCATTCTCAACTCCATTTCAATCTTTTGTCTAAATTCCTTAAATATGTTGAAGGCTTGATCCTTAGTTGTTAGAAAATAAGCCCACATATAACGTGTACAGTCATCTACTAGTAAGAAGATGAGTTTCTTTCCGGAATGTGTTGTTGGACTTCTGGGACCACAGAGATCTCCATAAACTAAGTCTAGTGGGTTCTTGGATCTGAATTTAGCTTGATTGGGAAATGGTGTTCTGCTATGTTTTCCTACTAAACATGCATCACATACTTGTCCAGTATGGTTTATTCTTGGTATTCCTTCTACTAGACCTTTTCTTGTCATCTTGTTAATATCGTCAAAGTTCAGATGACCTAATCTTGTGTGCCATAACCATGCTTGGTTATCCACATTTGCTAAGAGGCATATAGGTGCTTCTATCTGTAATCTAATACTGTAAAGTCTATTTTTGACCTTTCTACCTTCATCAACAACTTCTTCTTCTTATCATACAAAGTCAGCTTGTTCCCGTCCATTATGATCTTACAACCTATTTCAGTAAGTTGTCCTAGACTAAGTATGTTGCTCTTGAGGTTTGGTATGTAGTAAACATCTGTTATTATCTTCTGCTCCTTGTTTCTACATCCTAGAATTATTGAACCTCTACCCTTTATCTCTACATACGATCCATCTCCAAAACGAACGTGTCCAGTGATACTTTCGTCTATATCTTTAAAATGGCTCTTTGCTCCCGTCATATGGTTACTTGCACCATTATCTAAATACCATATGCTATCATCTGTTGTATCATACTTTCCGGGTTGTATTTGTCCTTCATTTAACAATACTTCTTCATGTGTAGTCATTAACAGTGATGGTTCATCATCTTCATAGATAAGGTTTGATTGTTCCTGATTTGTTGGTTTGCTTCTACATTCTTTCTTAATATGTCCATGTATCACGCAATTGAAACATTTTACTTTCTTCTTCCACTCACTTCTATTCTTATTGTTCTTGTCATTGTGAGTTGGGTTTTCTCCATTCGAGTTATTTCTATTTCCTTTATTCTGCTAGTTTCCTTGTGTGTAGTTTGATCTACCCCTATTCTTGTTGAAACGTTTCTTATATCTAGAGTGTTCACCTTGTGCGAATAATAGGTTATCCTGGCTTTCTGCTTGTCCTCCCTTTCGGAGTTTTATCCTTTCCTCGAATGCCTTTAACTTTCCAGTGATCTCATCTAGGGTGATGTCATCTAGATCACTTGTCTATTCTATGGATGCTACTATCTGAATGAACCTATCTGGTGTGAAATCTAATAGTTTTCGTACTAAAAGTGATTCATCCAAGGTTTTTCCTAATTCTTTTGCCTTCGTGGCATAACCATTTAGTTTGTTTGTAAATGCATCCACCGTCTCCTCATCCTTCATTTGAAGGGCATTAAATCCTATCATAAGTGATTGTAACCATGCTTGTTGCACTCTTTCTTCTCCAACGTGTCTCCTTTTCAATGATTCCCATAATTCTCTAGCAGTTTTACAACTTGCTACTTGTAATATCATATCTTCAGTCACCGCTTGATATAGGAGGGCAATAATTGCCTTATCCTTATTAGCATCTAATTCAATGTTTTCTTTGGGTTCTATAGTCTCCCATAATCCATGTGCCTTTAATATAACCTTAATTTGTATAGCCCAAACAGTGTAGTTTGTGGTTTTGAGTTTAGGGCATTGATATTGTGTAAGGGGTGTAATGGGTTTTACTATAGTGTTATTGATATGTGTCATCTCCACCCGACATCCTAGATGTGTTTACGATCTTCACTTTTGATTTATATGGGAAATATAACTAATATGGTATATCCTTACTACTACGGGAAGCAGAAATAGTTCTCCGAGAATCCTTGTAATATGGGGATCAATATATAGTTCTCGGGATTTCCTAATAGTATGAAAATGAGTATCTATACTATAAGCGTATAAGTGAAATCCAAATAGTGATTACGTGACCTCGTATGTTTTTGTGTTCCCAATTGTGTGTCGATACTTTGAAATATATCAACCACGTACTTTTCTTTCCTCGTCTCCTTTCAATTCCAAATTTGGTTGTCGAATACTTAACCAAAGTTTCATGTTGTTCCTTTTTCTTCTCGACTTAGTTCCTACTACTTGCCTCGGACCCTTGTTATGTCTCGGCTTACTCCAAAATCCACCCGAAGTGATTTTTGGCCACGATCAACTTCAAAATTGCTGTCGTTGTTTTCTTTGCTCCAAGTCTCCTCGCAATGAGTCTCGGTAAAATTATTACCGTAGCAAATATATTGCTTTTCTTCTTCTTTTTCTTTAGTATTCGAGATACTAAATCCAATAAACAACGTCTAAACAAATTGATTTGTTTGTCGTTCCGCTATTGCTTGCTTCTTGTGCTACGTTGTTTCCACAATACTCTTGTCGCTTTTCTTTTCTTGTCCACACCGTTTATCAACAACTCCCAATACCCTAATCGGTATTCTTCCTTTTGTGAAGCGAGTGATCAAATCGCTTCTGTTTTTTTCGAACTTGTTGCTTCTTGTATTGCCAACGTGCCTATTTTTTCTTTATATATACTGATATCTTTCTTCTTATTCCAAGCAATGCTTTTATTGTTTCCTGCGCTTCTTCTTCTCTTTGCGTATCAAAATATTAATACACAATCTTCGACGTCTAATCTTCTCCCTTGTTGTGTTGTAGTAGTGAACACACAAGTACGTTTCTTGTTGTAGATTAACAAGAAAAACTTCAACTTTTTCTGGTTTTCTTGTGGCGTACGAATCACAACAAACCAAGGTACCAAGTTTCTGGATTGGTATCCTTCCTGTTTGCAAATTACGACACAAAGAAAAGTGTATACGGTTTTTCTAGTGTCCCTAAGTTAAGAAGGATCAAAAGGTGTGCGTTATTCTGAAGAAAAAAAATTCCAGCGTGGGTTTCTATTTGGTTTCTAGTTTCTGTGTCTCAATACAAGGTTTCTGGATTTCTGGATGAGTTTGATGGTTGTAACAAGATGTTCCAACAAGGCTCTGATACCAAATGTTGTCCCAGTCGTGTATGATGTATATGGATCGATATGGTTGAGTCAAATACGAATTTGCAAACGATAATAACAAAAGATAACTTATATTGATATTTGTCTAACCATTGTAATAATACATAAACGTAAGTACTTATAGGTTTCCAAACGATGCCATGAATCGTTGTAACCTTTCATCTAAAAGTCATGTCTATTCGGTATGTATAAACCGATGCATCTATTCATTGTGATGGTTCGAACAGGTATATGCCAAGCATCATGACCATTCGACCATTCCAGGAAATAACTAACTTAATAACTACTTTAACTAACTAATCGGTTGTAGAGTTTCTAATCTACACTTCTGGTCCTTCACGTTTTCTTCAAAGGAATATCGAGATTATAACTTGGTTCACATATGATTGATGAGCACAATAACAGGATAAGCAAAAAATACCTCAAGTTCTAAACTGAACTAATCAAAATATCAATCGATTTAAGTAAACTTTTTGCCTACTTTTATCTTTATAAGGCTTAAGTCAGCAAAGCTTATAAAGAAGGTTTTAGTAACTCTTTGGCTCATTAGTCAGCTAAACATTTTAGTCACTAAATGGCTTTTATTTTGTAGTGAACATGCCCAATCCCGCCAGAGCGGGGTATGGGGGAGGTAAAATGATAAACCCGAAAGTAAGGAGACTCGTGAGACATCCGGTGGCATACATGAATCCCTCCTTTACCAAAAACCAACCGTATGCTATCCGTATTAAATTTAGCACGCTTACCTCTCCTTCGCTGGCCAAAGATGCGTAAGTATGTTGACTGATAAAGATCTACTATGAGGGGGAATTGTAGTGCAAAAAAAAAGAAACTGGGACAAGAGATAATCCACAAATTGGGGCAAGCATCCAAGGGTTTTGATGACAGAAAAGAACGTACAAAGTTGCGCTGAAGGCTACCATCATGGAAATTGCAGAGAGCAACAAGGTGCAAAGACCAATAAGCAATCGTCTTGGCAAACTGAATAAGAAGTCTTGCTCGGCAAAACGTGCCATTAGGATAGATAGGAACACTAATAATGCAGTACTAGATGCAAATAGTGAGATTGCATATGATACATCAATGTTTTTTTGTAAACCAAAGAAATGCCTGTTTCTGAATTGCTTCCACCAGGCACAGTTATTGCTGCTGCAATCTGCAAATACGATGGTGGTAATTAGTGCTAAAGTGATGCTACATGATTCGGCTGTGGTTTTCATCCACTGCTCTCCTTCTTTCACCAAATTCTCGTGTTCCCTTGTGAACACCATATCTGGCGTCTCCTTAAATTCTTTTCTTGTGTTCTAAATGTAGGAGATATAACTTTCTTCACCCCCTGTGAATTAGTTTATAACTTCTTTATGTTACGTACACAAAAAAACTAAAAACGATTCACTAGCTATGAATAATAGTTACCTCACGCCATTGAAGCTCTCGTTGTACTTGTAATGCTGCACCCCTTCTTTTCTTGAGTTTATATGAAGGCGCCAACCTTCCAGCCAACTGCCAATTGCAAGATATTGTTCTTAGAAGAATCTAAAATTGCTCTATAAAGATTCTTACGCTCCCGAATGGCATGGATAAGGTATTAGATTTTTTCCGAACGATGTATCACTGCTAGTTGAATGATATCATATCCACTTTTATCTGTACATAGAATTGCTTCAGGTGATCTAAATAAAATCTCATCAACAACCTTATGTGCATTTTGACATGCGGCGTCAAGTATTGGACTGGTATAATATGGATGATGAGTACCAGAGAACTCCAACTTATCTATTTCATCACATACCAATTCTAATACCCTTTCTGCTTCAGCAGCTTTGGCCTATTTTGGAGCAGACGGTTCATTTTTTTCTAAATCTGTGGCATAGCGTTTGAAACATTAGGATGAGCAGTACCCTCCATCAATTGATGGTGTTGTCAGCTTGTGAAACAATTAAAGGCATATTAACATAGTTCGTAAGGCCAACAGAAGGTGCATCCCTTTAAAACCAAAGAAAGTAAGGATTCGACACTAGCGGGTAAAAAATTATCCTGAAGGAGGAGCCGGGTTGGAGTTCCCAAAATATCCTTGCATATACCTGTAAAGTGAGGAAACTATCAGTCAGAAAGCATGATTATAATATACTTAATTTGGAATTCAAATTCAGCTCACTTATCAAGCTAACCTTCAGAGAGACTGAACTTCAGAAACGAGCCACCACCCATGTTACTGGACATCAGCGACTGAATAAAACTATTCTCGGCCTCCTTTTACCCATGATGAAACTGGCAAGCTTTGACTTAATGGGTTCATCATTGACTCACTTTGTTTTGCAGCACCAACACCAGGTGGCGGTCTAGCCTTTGCACACAGATGAGACAAAATCACCAACTAATCTTAATGCGAGTCCGGTGGTGTATTTGCAAGACGTACCAACAGAATTGTTCAAGATATTATTTGGTGAAAAGGGTTGATTAATACGCTAGATGATCAAGGATTGCTCAACTTTTGAAATGTTTACCTCAACAAGCAATGCTAAAAAAGAATGCACATGCCCACCTGACGCCAAAACAAGCCTAGTTGAAACACATTTAGGTAGCATTTGGATGTTAACAAGGAACACACCTTAAACCCTATTATAACTAGAACCTTCACAAACGAAAAGGCATTTTTATGAGAACAATGTGGAGAAGTGAACATTTCCTTAACCGATTATATTGTGTTAACTAAAATGGAAAGGCATATATCATGGCACCTTGGTAAAGATCTGATCTATCAGAAGAAATGAACAGAAACTTCCAACAACTAGTTCGAGTGAGTCATTCCAGAAACTTAGTGCCATGGCACTTCTGTTATGATATGGGACTCATGTAATGTATCAGGTTCTATGCCCCTCGGTGCATATAACCATCACATCACATACCAAGTATAATACCCGATGCAACCTGTTAGATGTTTGCAACACTCAAAATATCAAACAGAGTCAAATCCATGTAACGCATCATTAAAATCAAAATATCTTATGTTGAACGACATAAAAGCAATAGATTACAATGTTTTGTTCAGTCAGTTTTTGCAGACAACAACAATACAATTCAGCAGCGGACAGGCATCAACGAACCATCAAAATTTCTTCCCCTTGGCCAGCATCGCCTTTTCAGTACCTAGTGATAATAGGTCAAATTTGTTCCGAAGATGGAATTGTGGTGCTTTAGGAGGAGCAGCTTGATTCTTCCCCTTGCGATTCGGTAGTTGCAACTCTGGTATGGGGTCTTTGGCTAATTTCTTCCTTGCAGCAGCAGCAGCAGCTATCTCCGCTTGTTGCATAGAAGCACGAGAGATCTCGATGATTGGTGGATAGCTGAGAGTAGATGTATAGAAAAGAAGAAAAAAAAAGGATTAAGCGAAAACACAGAAAGAAAGGAAAATAATAATAATAATAATAATAATAATAATAATAATAATAATAATAATAATAATAATAATAAGAGTAGGTCAAATCAAAAGATACCTGGAAAGGGCTTCAGCAATTTGAGGAAGGGAAGATCCAGGTTGAATGTGTTTAATGTGGCTGTTGCCGTTATTATCGGCAGCAGCAACAAATGTAACAAGCGCAGTCTTGCTAGATTTGTGCCTTTCCAGAAGAGAGAAGTTGACAACATCAATAGCTACACCCATTTGATAAGCGACATGTCCAGCCAACACGGCCGAGTCAATAAAGAAACTAGGTGAAGGACTGGCATGGCAAGAGAAATTAGCAAAACAAAAGTAGATAGATGGATGGATAGAAGTAGTAGCTAGCATGAATAAAATAAAATACCCTCCAACAAAGAAAAGCAGCCTTTTATGCTTAAAAGCACTCCATTGACGCTGATCAATACGAAACAGGGCATTAGAGACGGCTACTGAAAGGGACAAGTCACCGCCATAACTGATACCTGAGAAACAAGTACATACGTATTAAACAGTGAATCGATACTCCAAATTAAAGAAGAATAATAATAAAAATTAACCTTTACGCAAGTAAGCCATGATTTTGTCAACATCACTGGTAGGTTCAAGATAAGAATTATGAAATGGAGAATGAGTGGCAGTGTATAGCCCTATAGCAGTCTTCGGGTTAGACTGTGAAAGAAAAAAATACAACTATTGTTATTATTATTATTATTATTATTATGATTTTGTTTACTAACAACTTAATTGTCAGGATATATATATATATATATATATATATATATATATATATATATATATATATATATATATATATATATATATATATATATATATATGAGGGAGGGAAAGTAATTAAATAAATGATCGACCTCAAGTTTAGCATGGCAATACAATTCAATAGCTTCAATTTGATTATCATAGGCTCCTAAAGATGCTGCGCTCCTCATAAACCAAGAATTGTCGACAACGATCAAAGTACCCTCCTCCTGACATACACCATCAATCAATATCATATTTAAAAAACACAGTTAGTTTTAAAAAATTAATACAATCAATCGATACATATATTATAGCATGAAGAAAGAACACATGCATATACCTGATCGGCCATAATGGTTTTGAGTCAATTAACTGCGAATGAAGTTATGACCAAACGATGATGCAGATTATAAAGCAACCTAGACGATTTCGTGTCTCTAACGATTAAACTTATGGACCCAAAATTATCAAGTATATATATACTAGGTTTAAGTCGAGTCAATTTTTTATAATTTTTTTCCTCTCTTTTTCTATTTATAATTTAGTTAAGTTTTTGTATAACTAAAACGTTGTCTAATTTACAATAATATAATGTTTATTTATTATGGACATTCTCAAATTAAATACTTAATAGAAAAAATAACATAAAAAAACTATTCAGTAGTTGTTGTTGTTATAAAGCATGTTACAATCTCGAAATATCGAACGTAACTATGTAACGTTTACAATATTACTATGGGTGTATTTGTTACATTAATATGCTTTAGGTCTGAATTTAACTATCATATGTTACTATTAAGATGTGACTATAAAATCTGAATATGAATGATTAATGTTAAATGATTTTAATTATCTTTCTCTAAGTATATATTAAACCATAGCAATATCACAAATAAGTATCTTGTGTAACCATAAAACCAAACATTCTTATCATAAATTAAACACAATAATAAACCATTAATTAGTAAATTCCTATTTGGATTAACAAATAATGAAACAAGAGGTTCATTATATATAGTAAATACCTAGCTTGGAGTCCAAGTTACACTCCAACTCCACCTCCTTCCCTTATTCGGCCGACCCACACCTTCCATGAGCTTGTTGGGCTCGTTTGGACTTTTACTAAGGCAATTGAATGTACACGGAGGGTTCTTATTGGCACATAGAAAATTAACATTAAATGACATCTATACCCTTGCTTATTTATGCACTTTTTGTTTATTTTGTTCTTCATCCTCAAAACCCAACAAACTAAAATCATATCCCGGTCACTGCTTACTCAATCCGTAAGGGTCATAAAACAACCTTTTTCTAGTTTTCGATCATCGATTAAATGTTAATAATAAAAAAATATAAAATTATAAAGTCCCTTCTTGTTTTGTTGACACCTTCATGATGTGTGACTGTGGCTTCTTCCCACTTCACTATCTATAAACAACCAACTTCTTCAAAAGACATAAGCGCTGCATTTCAAAAAGTTTCCTCTACAAATAACATCAAATCAAGAAAGATATAAATCAACAAGAAATGAGAACAATTGTCACACAAATTTGTAATACGAAACATTGTCGATCAAAAAGTAGGTCCTCATGCTGGAAAAATAAGGGTGATGATTACAAAATCAATATCAATCAAACTCGTTTTTTCTAGAATTTTGGTGCACTTTTTTTTTATGGCTTGGTTCGATCACTTATAGAGAGTGAAAGAAGATTGCGAGAAAATAATAGAGACACAAAACTAGATGTACACATCAACAATGGTGGCTAAATAATTATTTATGAAAATATTGGGTGGTAAAATGAGTTAATATTCAATTTACCAGTATGTTTAAGAGTTTATAGAGATGAAGTTGGGTCGGGGTAAGAAGGGTAGGAAGACTTGCCTTAGGGGTGTTCAAAAAATCCGAGAAACCGATGAACCGAGCCGATCCGTTTAATCAAAAACCGCATAAAACCGATACAAAAAAAACCGAAACTGAGAAAACCCGAAACCGGAAAAACCTGCTTATCATGGTTCGGTTTTTGTTTTTACTTTTAATTATCCGCGATTACCCGAACTGAACCGTGTATAATATATATGTAGGTTTTAACAAACCATTCATAAAAATGTACAAGTATTAACTATATTATTTCACTACTTTTATCATATAACACATTTTTTACTTTCCTAATATGATCATTTACTAACATCCATGAATTACATATGATTAAAGTGATCGTAACTTATAAACGTTAAATAAATAGTATTAATTATTTTGCTACATTTGATAATTTGAATGTTTTTATTGTGACGGAACAACTTTATTATGACTCTAATCTCTTCAATATTATTTAAATCTTTTATTTATATAATAAAACAAAACACTAAGTGAGGATTTTCGTATTTTAAAAAATATTATTTTTTTATTATGTAATATTTTAGTTATTATTTTTTAATTTTTAAATTCATTTTGTTGATAGATAAATACAAAAAATATAGATAAGATGCAACTAACTATAGGATTAAACTTTTTAAATGATTATCTTTAATAATAAAAACTATAATTAAAAATCATAAATTGAACAAAACAAAGATTAAATTATTTGTTTTTTAAAAAATAAAAATATATTATTCAAAAATTCTAAAAAAAACCCGCGCATGCGTGGGTATTATAACTAGTATACTACAGTGACATATTACTTTCTAATGTATGTTATTGTTTGTCCGATTCGATTTGATTAATTCTTAAAATGGTTAACCGTGACTCAAACTGCGAATAACTGATCATTTCGGGTACCCGCATGTCCTGTTACCCGCCTAGTACAGTTCGGTTTCAGATAGTAAAATGAACTACCTGCCCCGCAATGAATAATGGCATCAATGTCATTCTCCTTTAGTTTTCCGTGTATATTGGTGGCTAAATAATATATTTAACTTAGTTCATTACACATTAATATGCGTCTAGTGGTTAACGAACGACCGTTAAATCATTTCATTAATCATATTAATATACATACATACATACATATATATATATATATATATATATATATATATATATATATATATATATATATATATATATATATATATATATATATATATATAAAATAAATACAATAATTACATTAATAAACGTTCCCTCGGTGACGTATACGTGTGTGCCCTAATAGGCTCACGTATCTCTGTGCGACCATATAGTTACCGATTTGGCTTAAGCATTCCAAATATTTATATAGTTTTTGAATCTTTCTTACACCCTGATTAGGTTAAGATTGCCTAATCATCTACTCACTATACTACTCACTATACGGGAGTTGGAGGCGAATGTTCATGAAGAAGCTTTTGAGATAGAGAGAGACTACAGACAATAACTCGATCTTAAGGAACTTTAACGATCCACGCCTCAGTAGTTGAATTGTATATTATGATATCATTATGATTATTTGATTTGATACTCTAATTTCATTAAGTATTTTTTTAATGGTTCTATTGCGATTTTGATTTGAATGCAATTTTACTTATGTGTGAATGTTGGCATTTGGTAATAGATATCTTTATCCTTTTTATTTATTAGTTTCATTTAAGATATTTTAAATACAGGATTACATTAATCGGTCCAATTATTTGACTTATTATGATGATATTTCGACGGATGAGGATTGTCTCAAGTTGAAAAACCAACTTGACTCAAGTTGGAGAAGTGTGAGCCATTGGATTTGATCCAATGACTCAAATCAAAAGAAGTTCATTTGATTTGAGCCATTGGATCAAATCCAATGGCTCACAAATGCCCAACTTGAGTCAAGTAATGGGAGAGGATCCTCACCATATTTCGACAACAATCTCCAACAGAAATGCGACTTTGTACCAACTCTATTTACTGACAGAATTGTGATGGAATATTTACTGACGGATTTATGACAGAAAATTTTCCGACAGACTTCCGACAAAATTGTGACATATTGTATTTGTCGGAATTTCCGACAGAATTCCAACTGATAAGAATTATCGACCATAGATTCTCCGATAGAGCTTTTCCGTCACAAACCATTGAAAACTACTTTTACGGACAGATTTCCGACAGAAATTCCGTCGCTAAAGCCCTGTCATGTAGTAGTGTATAATTTGGTGTTATACACTAGATGATCAAGGATTGCTCAACTTTTGAAATGTTCACCTCAATAAGCAATGCTTAAAAAAGAATACACACGTGAAACTGATGCTAAAATAAGCCTTGTTGAAATACGTTTTGATAACTTTTGGATGTAACAATAAAAACACCTTAAACCCTATCATTTGATCCTACACAAACGGGAAGGCATTTTATGAGAACAATGTGGGGATAAAACAAAATGAACATTTCCTTAACCATTTATACCATCTTAAATGAAAGGGTGGTGATACTTCCACATACACTTTTACTTCTTCCACATAAAATTACACATACATTAGTGGGGACTACTAGATCATACAACTAAAATGTATGTGGAAGAAGTAAAAGTATATGTGGAAGTATCATCACCCTAAATGAAAAGGCGCACCTTGGTAAGATATGACCTATTTGAAGAAATGAACACAAACTTTCAACTAGTTCGAATGAGTCACTCCAAAAACTGACTGTCTCGCCCTACTCTTTGGACTCATCTTGTGCTTTGGTGCATATAAATACCATCACATACCAGCTATGAGACTGGAGGTAAAACAGCAACTTGAATCGTTAGATATGTTTGTTGCACTCTACATATCCAATCGAGTCAAATACATATAACACAACATTAAAATCTAAATATCTTTTCTTAAACAAAATATGCACAAACATATCGCTAGTTTAACACACTAAGCAATAGATTACTACAATGTTATTCAAACAGCCATATATTTGTTTCGCAGAGAACAACTCAGCAGCATACACAAACATGAACAATACAATTCAGCAGCAGACATGCACCAAACAGCAACCATCTTCCCTTTCGCCAAATTCACCTTTCATCATCTAGTATGTGTGATAGTGCGTTAAATTTGTTCAGAAGTTCCAATTCTCGTGCTTTAACACAAGCATAATCTACAGCAGCTTGATTCTTCCCCTTGGGATATAGTTCCAACTCTCGTATCCGGTCTGCCTTCTCTATGGTTTTTTTCTCCCTTGCAGCAGCAGCAGCAGCTGCTTTCTCTATGGTGTTTTTTTCCCGTGCAGCAGCAATAGCTGCTATCTCCCCTTGTTTCATTAACTCACGAGTGATGATTGGTCGATAGCTGAGAATAGATGTATAGAAAGAAAAAAAGAATCATAGTATAAGCCAAAACACACATATAATAATGATAATAATAAGGGTCAAATCAAAGCAAGAAATACAAAATAGAATACTTATAGAGAGAGAGATGCCTGGATAGAGCTTCACGAATTATACGAAGAGAAGATCCAGGTGGAATGTGTTTAATGTGGCTGTTTCCGTTATTATCGGCAGCAGCAACAAATCCATTAAGTTCGTGCTTAAGCTTAGGACGGAAGTTGACAACATCAACAGCTACACCAAGTCTTTTAGCGGTGTTTCCAAATTGCAGGGCTACATCAAAATTTAAACGTGCAGGACTGGCATGGCAAGAGAAATTAGCAAATTAAACAAGTAGATAGATAGATAGATAGATAGATAGATAGATAGATAGATAGATAGATAGATAGATAGATAGATAAAAGTACTAGGGTGATTAAAAACATACCTTCCAAGACAGATAAGCAACCTTTTAAGCTTAGCTTGAAACAAAAGCTGCGTAACTATCAACAGGGAAGAAGTGAGCCCTGTATCAAAGTCCAAGTCACCGCCATACAAGATACCTGAGAAACAAGTAGAACGGTGAAGTTCAAACATCATGCTTATACTAATTGAGACTCCAAAGAAGAAGAAGAAGAATTAACCTCGATGCAAGAGAGTCATGATTTTGTCAACATCACTAGTAGGTGCAAGATAAGAAGAATAAGATCCACGACCACCGCCCATTGTTAATAGGCCTATAGCATTCTTTGGGTTAGACTGTAATGAAAGTGAGAAAAAAAAGTTAGCAATCTTCAACATATCGAAACATCTAGTTGAAATGATCAGACTTCTTTTTGTCAATTGTAAACACTTTGTTACATAATACAGTAATAATAATAATAATCCAAAGTATAATCATAGGATTATTTTCACAAATCTAAAATTATGTATACAAATTGTTAGATTATTTTAATCTCAAAACGCGAAGATAAGTTTATATATAATGAAATCTCATATGCAACTATTATTATATATTCATTATTATGATTTTGTTTCACAATACACAAGCCCGGGCAAAAATAATCTACTTGTACACATATATTTGGGGGAAACTAATTAATTAAATGACCTGAAGTTTAGCATGGCAATACAATCGAACAGCTTCAAGTTGTTCATAAAAGCATGTACTTGCTAAGCTATCCATCCATCTAGCATTGTCGAAAAGGATCATAATAACCTCCTCATGCTGATCATCAATCAATATCATATTAAAAAAAAAAGCACAATTAGTTAGTTACTTTCCAAGATCAATCGATTCGATAGCATAAATTATAATTATTATATTAATTAAACAAAGAACCTGATCATCCGCCCCCATGCTTCTTTTTTTTTTTTATCGATGAGTAATTGCGAATTTTGGCAGATTATAAACCCTAGACTGACTCTTTTCTTTTATATTTATATATATCCTTCTTTTCTTTTTCTTTCTTGATTTCGTCGTGTTTCTAACTTTTATGGACCAAATATGGGCCCAACTCCCACAGCCCTTTCCCTTTTTTTTTTTTTTTTTTTAACCAAACTTTATACGTTTATTTATGGTGTTTTATTAGATATTTTACTACATTACCTAGGTTAACTCAGTTAACTCCTCGTACTGCCTGGTACTGTTATTGACAGTTAACATAGAGTAAGCAAAACTGCTAGGCTATGCGGTGTAGCTTAACGGATATGAATGAAACTTCATATATCTAGTAGTTATGTGTTCATGTTATCATCACTAGCAACTCATACGGATCATTTGGCGTGCTTAATGACTGAGATCTAGTTAGAGATCATAGGCATAAGTCGCAATGAACAATTGTTGGGCAAATTCGATGCCCAATGATATATCGTCTACTATCATCTGAATGGAACATACCCTAAGTTTAAAACCAAGTCCCTGACTGACACATGCAACATTCAAGGAGTCGTCTTCAAAAAGACTCACCACTACCTTAGACTATCTTTATCCATGAGATTGCCAACCGATTGGATCGGAAAAAAAACAAGAAAAATAAATATATTATATTAAAAGTGAACAAATGAAAGAAAGAGAAAGAGGCGATCCGGTCGTTTTGTGACTTCCGAATCTTTGAGCCAACCGTATCACATGTCACACTCTGAATCTACCAACAAAACCACAACAACATCTGTGTTTGTTCTTTGGTTAATACAGAAAGAAACCAATAACTTCTTGTGTTCGTATTTTTTCAGACTAAAAGAAAGAAAGTAACCAATGAAATGATGGGGTTTTGTGTATAAGATTCAAGTTGGGATGTGAGTGTGGCTGTGGTGATAAGGGGGTGGACGTTTATGTATCTGCGTTTATGTATCTGATGTTGTTAGGGTTTGTGAAAATAAGGGGGAGTGAGTTTTGTGGAGAAGAAAATTAGGGATATATATATCAAGTTTATGTTAAATGAAATTGGGCCAAAAGAATTGTTGTTACTTTTGTAATATCCGAATTTTTGCATTTATGCTTATGAAATTTATTCAAGTATTTGGACTAAATTTTGGTTAATGGTATTTACAAAAGAGGATATTTATTGAAACTGTAACTAATTTAAATATAAAAAAATTAATATTATATATTAGGTTGGGTTGTTATAAATGGTAAAGAAATAAAGATTGGTTTTATACTTTTATGTATAGATTGTATATGTGGATGAGTGAGAAAATAATATTTTAATGAAAGATTGGGTTGGATGAGGTGTGGATAAAGATAGTCTTAGGCGTAACTCCAAGTTTTAACACTTGGTCTTTTTAACTTCTTTATTAGTTAAGGTGTCTTTATTTCATTTTAATCAACCAAAATCATTCGCTCTTAAAAGTGTTACTGCTTAAAAGTCCCTTTTGTCAATGCCCTTCTTCAGTATAAACTGCCAAGGAAACAACATATAATATATCTGGACAGAGATGATCAAAAGTGATAAAATCACAAAAATTATAACCAACTCCAACGCGATAGGACTGGAGCGACAAGTGCAAGAGGCTCCAATATTGGTTCTCGCTTGTAAGTGAAGGAACTACTAGCATAGAATGGCACCATCTAACACCTTTTCATTGGATCTCATATCAGTCATCACACCCTGTACACATCAAGCAGCTTTGCACTGCTGTGTTTAACAAAAGAATAATCCTAAATCTTTCCAGAAAACAATGTTAATGAGTGTGAACGAAGCCATGGTATTACTAGTATTCCCAACCAATGGAAAAGGTCGGATCATGATTTTCACCACATGAACAACCCATAAGGGATTGGGCGGTTTTTCCTCGACTGAGTGAGAGCTGCTTGTCAAGCGCTTCCTTGTTGAGGATGGTGGGTAGAAGTTATGTCGAAGATTCACATTGCTAATTAACCTTTTAAATTTGATTACTTGAGAAATATGAGTTGAATGCATGGATTTGATAGAAGAATGATTAGAATGGTGTGATGATATCTGGGGGAGTTATGCTAACTGAGATAATTCAAGGAGGGAGTTATGCAAAAAAAAAAAAAAATGCTTATTCAGTAAAGGAATGCACATATACGCTATAGACTAGATGATCAAGGATTGCTCAACTTTTGAAATGTTTACCTCAACAAGCAAAGCAATGCTAAATAAAGGAATGCAGAATGCCCATCTGACGCCAAAAGAAGCCTCGTTGAAACATGTTATGGTAGCATTTGGATGTAAGAAAGAAGACACCTTAAATAAACCCTATGATTAGAACCTACACAAAGGGAAAATATTTCCTTAACCCAGGAGTGTATATATATATATATATATATATATATTGTCTTAAAAGTACTCTAAAATGGAAAGGCATATATATCATGGCACCTTTGTAAGATAATCAGAAGAAATGAACAGAAACTTTCAACAACTAGTTCGAGTGAGTCACTCCAGAAACAAGTTAGTGCCATGGCACTTCTGTTACTATATGGACTCATGTTATGTAACAGGTTATATATGGACTCATGTATAAGACAGGGAGGTAAAACAACAACTTGTTAGATGTTTGCTAAACGAGTCAAAATACAACATGTGAAAACATCATTAAGATAAAAATATCTTTTGGTAAACAAAGTACAAAAGCAACAGATTACAATGTTATTCAAACAGGGTTTTTGCAGACAACAATACAACAACAATTCATCAGAACAGCGACGGACAGGTATCAACCCAAACCATCTTCCCCTTGGCCAGCTTCAACTTTTCATTACCTAGTGATAATAGGTCAAGTTTGTTCCCAAGATTGAATTGTGGTACTTTAGGAGGAGGAGCAGGAGCAGCAACTTGATTCTTCCCCTTGCGATTCAGTAGTTCCGACTCTCGTAAGCTGTCTGCTTTCTCTTGGGCTATTTTGTTCCTTGCAGCAGCAGCTATCTCCCCTTGTTCCATTAACTCACGAGTGATGATTGGTGGAAAGCTGAGAGTAGATGTATAGAAAAAAATGAATCATAGTATAAGCCAAAACACACATTAATAATAATAATAATAATAATAATAATAATAATAATAATAATAATAATAATAAGAGTTCAAATAAAAGCAAGGAATACATATATAGAGAAAGAGAGAGATACCTGGATAGGGCTTCACGAAGTAGAGGAAGAGAAGATCCAGGTTGAATGTGTTTAATGCGGCTGTTGCCGTAATTATCGGCAGCAACAACAAATGCTTCTAGCAGGCGCTCGTCCTTTGGACAGAAGTTGACAACATCAACAGCTACACCCAGTTTTTTAGTGGTGTATCCAAGAGACGCGGCTACATCAGAAGTTAAATTTGTAGGACTGGCATATGGCATGGCAAGAGAAATTAGCAAACCAAGTAGATAGATACAAGTACTAGGGTGAATAAGATTAGATTAAAAAGTAACATACCCTCCAACACAGAAAAGCAGCTTTTTTTGCTTAGCTTGAAATAAACGCTGCAAAATCCACCCCAGGGAACAAGTGACCCCTTTAACAAAGTCCAAGTTGAAGTCGATGCGATACCTGAAACCTGAGAAACAAAAGTATACTAAATCATGATGATGCATATGTTAGAATATTAATACCATGACAATCATAAATAGGTAAACACATTTGCGGAAGCGTAGGAACATCTATAACACATAAGAGATTAACATAAATTAAATAGGAACGTACCGTGTTGATTCTAGCCCGAACAAGAATCAAAAGCAATTGTCTTTAACAATATGAAGAACCCTAATTAGGGTTTAAATGGATCAATGATTAACCCCTTACCGTTTTGTTAATCGATCCCTTGATAATTACTAAAGTAAGTAATTACCTCGTTCTTGTACACACAAACTACCAACGAATAAAGGTTTGTTGCAAGTAAACAAAACACTAATGTTTTTGCTTATGGAAAATCGATCCAAGAACCCTAAGGGGAGGGGAGAACCGATCGGCCACAAGAAGAAAGAAAACAAGAATTTTAGGGTTAGAGTGTGTGCACAAAAGATGTGAAACCCTAATCCTTGGCCTTGTATATATACTAGAGTAAACTTGGAGGACAAGACAAGCATGGGTCGACCCAATGGAGTGGGCTTCGACCGGCCATAGCACCCATAGGGTGTTTCTAGATCTTTCTTGACTCCCAAGTTACACTCTAGTCCATATCTTTCGTTACTAATGATTGTTAGTCCATACGGTTAATAACTAACGATCATTTAGTCCATTAAGTGTTTATAAATATATATATACGATACATTTAACATATATATATTTATTATACATTATTCTTGTTTGTAAAGTGTGCAATCCCGAGGTCTCGGGTTCGATACTAGACATTTACATATTAATATTTATCCATATATTTAACAGCTCCCACTTGGATATCTATTAATAGTAAAATGACATTGGTTAGCGTCTTGCAACACTCCAATGCCCCTAGTTCAATCCGAGCTAGGTTTTCTGGAAAAAACCTTTAATGATTCATCATTATAATTATTCTTTTGTTTCTAATACCACATTAATAAAGATGTGAGGTTCTTTATTAAATTTTTGTTTCTCGTCTCTTTATGATTTAACAAAATTACCAAAACATCTGAACGTATTCCAGATAGACTTTGGGCGTGGCCACGCAAACATTTTGTCAACCCTACGAGGGGCCCAGCAGTATTAAACTTCTGAACAAATCAGAAGGAACAAATTCTCTCTTGACTACAAGAATAACCCATGAACTTTGCAACACTTCTGAAAACAACCCTTATGACTCCCTGTTACGGTGAGCGGTAGATTGCTTCACAAAAATGCACTACATCCATGACACTTATCTGGTATCTCAAGTCTGAGGATAACTTTAAATATGATTCTCACATTTAAATATTAAATCATATTATTGGGATAAGTCCAATATTCAATTCATCAAATATCATGTGAAATTGGTATGTCAACGCATCTATATACTTTCAAGTATATTCTTAACCAATACTCAGATTCGTCTTAGTTTAATGATATTCCCATATCATTAATCGACAATGGACAATTTAGAACAACATAAGTTATTCACGGATTTAAACATGCAAATATAGGACACAATTTATTATTAATGAAAGCAAACGTACTAAGTACTTTAATTCATTATAAATAGTAATTGCTCAATGTCCTTTATCCAAACACTAAATAGATCAATGCATGATAATTCTAGTTAATAAATCTTGTCTCAAGTAATAACTTGAAGACAACTATGCCTCAAGCAATGACAATCATTCTTGTTGACAAGGCATTATTTCAACTAACTTTGATCTATCCGAATTTTGAGAATACTTAATTCAAGAATTCAATAAGTAAAATTCTTGTATGTGTATATCCAACTATCTTGATATAGCTACATAATTCTTCATAAATAATGTGATATCCTCAATCACCAACTTATGACAATCAAACTTTCAAACCTTTTAAAGTTTAAAGTATTCTAATTCTTTAATGTATAATGCAACTATGCTCTTAGTAAGCACAACTAGTTCTCATGGCCATTAACAAGGATAAAATCCTACCATGACTAGTTATTGAGTGTCATCTCAATTAAACCAGCATCATTGTATATTAAACACAATATGCTCTTAAAATTTCCGTAAACTTAATATCCAATGTGTAATGTTTAGGAGCTATTCCAGTTTGAGGATCATTATTCTAATTTCAAACATTTTCCATTAGAATATCTATTACACAAGTTATATAATAGCTTTTAATTGGATATCAAATATTGTCAAATCATTTAAGCACTTAAGCATGATACAACAATAATATAATGCACATGAAAATCCTTCAGTCAAACTTAGATTTTATTCATGTTTGATCTTTACAAATATGTATATCCATTTAGTCATCCTAAATAATATATCATATTCTATTTAGAATTAATTTACCGCACTTGTTTATTTAATAATAAACTTTTGTTTCAAGGTTGTATGTTATATTTCCTAAATCTTTCAAGTAACGTTTCATTCCAAATTAAGTCTAACATTTTACTTATATGGAATGTTACTCTTATATGTTATACAACATATATGATTTAGTAAATCATAACATAATACTCCCACTAGCTTTCTGGAATACTTAGAAATTTCCTTATTTTAATTATAAACCTAAACATGGATTTAATAATTTATCATAAGAATAATCTCCTAGATGCATGCATTTATCCATTCATGGATTATTGCATTTTGTACACTTCCAAAGATTTGCATGAATTCATAAACTCCTTTTTGATTACTTATCGTCCTCGCTCAAGTAATTATTCAAGAAAGAGTTTTGATATTCATTGTCAAATTTCATATTCATATAAATATGACAATTAAGCATCTTTGTATCTTTAATGTGCTTAGAAAAGAGTATTCAATCATAGTTAATAGCTTAAGTATAATTAATAATCTTGTAATAAGACATGCATTAAGATATGTGTACAATTTTGTCCATATGATTTTTACACAAAGATTTAAATCACTAGGGTTACATAATCTTTGAATAAACTCATCTCCATTCTCTAACCATTAAGAATTAAGATAAACCAAATTTTAAATTTGAATATCTTTATGAACTGCATCTTTAACATTCATATTATGAGTAATTTACCCAATTCATTATTTTGGTAATACTACATCATATAATCATCAGCATATTAATTAAATATCTGAGATATCCAAGTGGATTTATGAATGATAATTCCATCATCTTGAGGTTTATCATTTACATGTTAAGCCTCATCATGATTTTAACTAGTGTGGTCTTAGAAGATTATGTATCTTGTGATTCTATCTTTTCAAGATAAAATACTCCCACTTGCCTTTAGCATTATATAGAATATAAGTACTTAGCAATTAGAGCAACAATCCAGCGTTCTCTTTTAGGACATTACAAATACATATTGATAGTTCTTTGTTAATAACCTTCATATAAGTAGCTTAACAAATTCAGAACTTCAATTTAAGACTTAATGTGATTCATCACATTTCATAATTCAATAACGTCTTATTAATCTTCTAGGAGTCTAATTGAGTATATTCAAGCCATACTCAATTTCTAACCTTGATAACTTTTTGGAAGAAAAGAAGTCATAGTTATCTTTAATCAAACAATCTAACAAGAGTTTGATTCCCTAACTGAACATACTATCCATATGTGGTACTTCAATTAGAATTAATATTGTAAGAAGATCTAACAATATATATAAGATAACCATATTCCTGTTGGCATACTTATTTACCAACTAAGTCAACTTAATGGTATAATAGTATTTCCAAACCAATTGCATGCTTTATAACACAAGTACTTTTGACCAAGTCACTTCATGTTTATGTCTTATAAAACCATAAACTTGTTATAATCTCACTATACATTATTAATCATTGATTAACTCAATGACTTCTTGTATATGTCTTAATTAAAAGACCATAACAAGCTAACGTCTTACTTAATTATAAGTCTTGTAATACTTAGAAGACTTTATGTTTATAAATATACAATAATGTATAAACATGTATAATTAAAGTAATCATGAACACCATCATTTGGTTTCATTAATATTTTCAAGTCAACATACTACTTCATTTATTTATGTCATTCTAAGAATACATAATTATTGAAGTAGTCTTATATTACTTCATGCATTTATGTCATTCTAATAATACATAAATGTTAAAGTTGAAGTAGTATCGTTATTGACACATGTTCTAATAGATGTCTAATTTAGAAACTGTAAATTATCCATGTTGGTCTCACGCATACATGGAAATTCACCTTGTTGTTAATATTTAGCCTGCGTCTCACGTTTACTAAATTTCAACACCAAGTGTTTCTAAGATTAGATGTATTAATCTAATTAGAATTATAATCTCTTACTTGCAGTTAAGAGAATCCTTTGAATCATATTCTTATGTGTTGTACCTTGCACACAATGTAGATTTCTCCCACTTGTGCATGGTACAACACCATGTATCATATAAACAATACGCACGCGTTTGTTAATGTGAACAATATGATTTGTGTCATTAGCATAACTAGTAGATATAGAGTTACTCAATCAATCAAGAAAACGTACATGACTATCCTTGAAAATATTAGTGTCTATATTTGGAAAGTAATTACCTTGAGATATTCAAAAGATAATCTAAGTTACAATCAAGACAATAAGTCTTGTAACTCCCACTGAATTAGAGAACATAATAATAGTCCCTTATTCATTCATAAGAACACAATACTCCCACTAAATTTGACAACATTGTAAATGTTTCATTAATTAGTGAAAGAAATAGTGTACTATTTACTTTCCTACATCTTTTAAGAAAACCCATTCAAACAATTATATAGGTTATAAAATGATGTAATCTACTACATAAATGTGATTCATCACATTCCAAATTATTAACTTGAAAAAGCTGGGCATGCAATTTCTTCCTGTATAGATCTACCATTCCAACAATTGTATGTAGTATCTTTAAATGGTCAAATCAAAACAACTAGATAAAATAATCTAATTTGTCTTTTACCATTATGCAGTAATCAGTCTAGCTTCTAATTTAATAACTCATAAGGTGCATATACTCTTACTATTAAAGTTTGCTATGAGTTATGTATTTAGAATTTAGACAATTCTAATCATCCTATTATACCTTTCTCATTCATGAAAAGGAATAGGATTTAAGTCTCACACTTCTCGTAATGGAAAGAAGACTATATTTATTCTTTTGTAAATATTGACTCTACCCAAAAACCCAAGCGGGTGTAGATCAATTAAAAGAATAACTTACGTTTACGGTTTTGAGTTGCATTTATACATTTAAAGAATTTACAAAATTCAATTTTAGTATTTTCGATAATTTATATTTCCAAGAAAATATAATACCCAAGGTTATATTCATATAACCAACTAATTTCTTGAAAATCTAGGATCCAACTTTACATTGATTCCACCACATCAGTTGATCTGCTAGTGGTGAAAGTATAAAAGATGGTAATCTGTCGAACAATAATTGGCAAACACTTTTCCAATTCCTAGATCATTATGGGATTTACATCAAATTGATTCATCAATTTGTCATGTAAGCATGTTTCATCCCATCTCATGCCTTAAGCTCTAGGTCTCACGCATCAACTTAATTAAGTTGTCTAACTTAGAAACTGCAAATTCTCCATGTGTGGTCTCACGCACACTCGGAAATTTACCTTGTCATTAAAATTTAGCCTGCGTCTCACGTTTACTAAATAATAACTTCAAGTGTTTCTTATAGTTAGATGGCATGTAACTTAAATTTTTAGGGTATAAATTTTTTGATATGTCAATCAAAAATATGTACAAAGATGCATGCACTCATCTTTATAACATAAGTTTTCATAAAAACTTTTTATATCCAATTCGTGAAATTAATACACAAAGTTTTACTTGAGGTTTATGCCAAAACCCTAAGATGACTTTCTACAACATATGATTTTAAAAGTAATTCGTTTAAGACATATTCAAGATTGTGATAACCAAGGCAGACTCTAAGGCTCTTTTCTAAGCCTTCAAATCACGGTTATGAATATCATCTTAAAAGACTTAATTTTAAAAACATATTTGCACAAAACATCATTCAAGCAAAAGTTTATGGATTCAATCTCAAAATAGTAATAAAGTTTGAATTTTGCTAGTCTCGCCTGGGAGCTGATTACCGTGCGAATCGGACCACGATTGGCAATAAGACCTTGCAAGATTCTTACTTTGTCACTTTAGGGTTTCACAATTATTAGTCCGTATTAATTTTCTTTATGGAAAAATTACCCTTTTATTGCTTACACACGTGTCCAACAATCAAACAATAAAACAAGTAATCAAAGAAAACAAACAACTAATAATAATAAAGTGAAACAATTAGCCACATGCAAACCTTGTTAAAAAGATCCTAATAAAATCAATTCTAGGTATAATATGTATATAATTAACTAGGGCCTTCACCTCTTAATGGAAGTGAGCCACATACATTGACAAGTCAATTGCGTAGGCCAAAGCTAATCACATACCACATAGCACATAATTGATTTTAATAATTATGGGGTCTTCCCCAATATAAGATCTATCTAAACATGTGAAAAGCTTAACAATTAATAAACAATTAATAACCCATGACTAACATGCATGTTTCGTCACGGATCAAAGCATAACAATTACCAATTAGGTCAAGGATACGCCCAAATAACACATAAACATGTAGGCAACCTAGGGTTTCTAATCCAATTAATTAATAAAACCACAAACCTTAATTAGGGTTCATGGAATAAATCGACCCCCCCCCCTAAATTAGGGTTAGGGTAAAAAAACAAAACCCTAGATCCAAAACATGTATCTAAAACAATCAAAATTCGTTTTTTATGTGTTTTATGTAATCAATTACATGTTATAGCAAGCTCGTGATACCACTGTTAGAATATTAATACCATGACAATCATAAATAGGTAAACACATTTGCGGAAGCGTAGGAACATCTATAACACATAAGAGATTAACATAAATTAAATAGGAACGTACCGTGTTGATTCTAGCCCGAACAAGAATCAAAAGCAATTGTCTTTAACAATATGAAGAACCCTAATTAGGGTTTAAATGGATCAATGATTAACCCCTTACCGTTTTGTTAATCGATCCCTTGATAATTACTAAAGTAAGTAATTACCTCGTTCTTGTACACACAAACTACCAACGAATAAAGGTTTGTTGCAAGTAAACAAAACACTAATGTTTTTGCTTATGGAAAATCGATCCAAGAACCCTAAGGGGAGGGGAGAACCGATCGGCCACAAGAAGAAAGAAAACAAGAATTTTAGGGTTAGAGTGTGTGCACAAAAGATGTGAAACCCTAATCCTTGGCCTTGTATATATACTAGAGTAAACTTGGAGGACAAGACAAGCATGGGTCGACCCAATGGAGTGGGCTTCGACCGGCCATAGCACCCATAGGGTGTTTCTAGATCTTTCTTGACTCCCAAGTTACACTCTAGTCCATATCTTTCGTTACTAATGATTGTTAGTCCATACGGTTAATAACTAACGATCATTTAGTCCATTAAGTGTTTATAAATATATATATACGATACATTTAACATATATATATTTATTATACATTATTCTTGTTTGTAAAGTGTGCAATCCCGAGGTCTCGGGTTCGATACTAGACATTTACATATTAACATTTATCCATATATTTAACAGCATATACTAAATATATGATTATACTCCAAAGAAGAAGAAGAAGAATTAACCTCGACGCAAGAAAGTTGTGATTTTGTCAATATCACTAGTAGGTGCAAGACAATTAGAAGCGGACATTGTTATTAGGCCTATGGCGATGTCCGGGTTAGACTGAAATGAAACACAAATTAGCATGAGAAACATACATACTCGTGTTTGAAATTGTAAACACTTTGTTACACGTCTGCTTTTTCTTCAATAAAGTGATGTTCATAATAAAAAAATAAAAAAAAAAATAATAATAATAATAATAATAATAATAATAATAATAATAATAATAATAATAATAATAATAATAATAATAATAATAATAATAATAATAATAATAATAATAATAATAATCCAAAGTATAGGCTCTATATAAGTTGTTGATTATTTTCACAAATCCAAAGAATTATTTTAATCTCAAAATTCAAAGAATCATATATATTTGGGGGAAACTAATTAATTAAATAAATAAATGACCTGAAGTTTAGCTTGGCAATACGATCGAATAGCATCAAGTTGATTCTGATGGCATCTACATCCGAAGCTGTTCATCCATCCAGAATCGTCGACAACGACAAAAATAAGCTCCTCAAACTGATCATCGATCAACAATCAATATCATATAAACAAACAGTTAGTTAGTTTCCAAGATCAATCAGCATAAATAAATTATAATTATAATTATAAATGTTAAAGAAAGAACGAACCACAAAATCCGTCATCACGCTTTTGTAATCCATGACTAAAAACCAGCAGAAACCCTAGACGTTTTCTTTCTTTCTTTCTTTCTTTTTTATAAATATAATTTCTAACTTTTTTTTTTTTTTTGATCGCCCCTTTTAACTTCCCCCACCGCCTTTTTTTTTTTTTTTTTTTTTTTTTTTTTTTTTTTGCTAATGGTCTTAAGAAAACATCGACCTTGTCATATTTTCATGCAGGCACTAAACTTTTAATTTTTTTTATTAAATTCAAATACTTTTAGTTTTCATATTGTATGCATCATTAGGAAAATATCTAACGTGCTAATCAAGAGTTATTTACATAAATCATCCTTGTGACTCAAAAAACTTACACTCTTCGTCCTTGTGATCATCGATCAACAATCAATATCATATAAACAAACAGTTAGTTAGTTTCCAAGATCAATCAGCATAAATAAATTATAATTATAATTATAAATGTTAAAGAAAGAACGAACCACAAAATCCGTCATCACGCTTTTGTAATCCATGATTAAAAACCAGCAGAAACCCTAGACGTTTTCTTTCTTTCTTTCTTTCTTTCTTTTTTATAAATATAATTTCTAACTTTTTTTTTTTTTTTTTGATCGCCCCTTTTAACTTCCCCCACCGCCTTTTTTTTTTTTTTTTTTTTTTTTTTTTTTTTTTTTTTTTTGCTAATGGTCTTAAGAAAACATCGACCTTGTCATATTTTCATGCAGGCACTAAACTTTTAATTTTTTTATTAAATTCAAATACTTTTAGTTTTCATATTGTATGCATCATTAGGAAAATATCTAACGTGCTAATCAAGAGTTATTTACATAAATCATCCTTGTGACTCAAAAAACTTACACTCTTCGTCCTTGAGTTAATTACAAAAAGGTCACTGTGGCAAAAAAAAAAAAAAAAAAAAAAAAAAAAAAAAAAAAAAAAAAGACTTACCACTGGACCAAGCATCCAGTAGTGTTATTTTTTCTTTCTTTTATCATTTTATCCAATCTTTTTGAACAAGTTTTTGTATTTCACGTTTTTTTATTCCGTCCAAAGTAAACATAACCATTAAAATCAGATATAATGCAAGAACAAATATGATTAAAGACGAGCTTAAACCTCTTTCATAGCACGTATACGAGATCTTAAACTTTGTTGACATAGAAACATAACCATTATTTACAACTAACGTATGTATCCTATCTTGTGAACAATAATATTATTCGAATAGAAACTGTAATCCTGAGTTCCTGACTATCTTTTTTGACATAGAAACAGCAAATATTGCAATAAATTTTGATCATTGCAATTGCTTGCATTTAAGTCATAACAAGTTTGGTGTAGATGTCCTAACCAATTACTTTACTCTTTTTTGTTGTGGTGGAAGATATAAACAAAAGAAGGGGGAACCAAGGCACAGTATGGATGCAGTGTACTATATCCAACCAACGTTAGAGAAGTATTTGACACTCGATCTTTTACTAATTCTTATAACATGCACCCTTTATTTTCATACATTTTCACAAGCAATGTGTAAATAGTAGTATTAATTATTTTAAAATTATTTAGTGAAAAAAACGAGTTCTTCATTAACTTTGGACATAGATAATTATTAGTGAATATAATTATTATGATTGAGGCCTTATAAGGTTATGTCGTCATTTATGATTGCTTCGTAACGAGCCATTATATGTCCAAAATGGAGTTAGTGTGAATGAGATATCGAGTTTCAAAGTACGTTGTTTGGAATGGAACTTAAGGAATGATTGACGAAATAAAATATCAAATGAATATAATAAACAATGTACGTACCGTTTGGTATGTCGTAATCAAAAGAGGAATGAAATGGATTATTACGATTGAATGAGAAAATGTTGTTTGTTCATAATTATGTAATGTAATAATTCATTACAAAGAATGACTCATTACACCAAAATCATTCTTTAGCCCCCCCCCCCCCTTTTTTTTTTCATTACATCCCGTAATGTACATAAAACTCCACCATTAACTAACCATATTAATGAAACTTCTCATCAATAATGGGCATTTTAGTCTTTTTATTATGTTTCATTACTTCTTATCAAATAAACAAAACATGATAAATAATGGTAATGACTCATTACATTACACCACTTATTTCATTACATCGGTCAATCCATTCATTTAACATTTTATTCCGTCCTACCAAACGAACCCATAATGGAATAAATGATGCAATGTAATGATTCATTACCGTTATTAATCATGTTTTGTTAGTAAGATAGGACGTAATGGAATCGAAAAGAAAAAGACTAAAATAACTATTGATGATAGAAAGCTTATTTAATGTGGTTAGTTAATGATGGACTTTTATGTAATTTTCATTCCATTACACGATGTAATGAAAAAAAAAATGAGAGGACCCCTAAAGAATGAAAATAATAGTTTTTAGTGTAATGAGTCATTACCTGCTATGAATCATTACATTATAAATGTGTAATCAAACAAGATTTTTTCATTCCATCGTAATAACATTTTTCATTCCCACTTTGATTGCAACATAGCAAACGCTACGTTAGTATCTTGGACAAATATAGTTTCACTCCGGCCGTTGTACCCTGGGAAACAACCGTGGTAATTGAAAAGGAATTGTTTTAAGGGAATCGTGTTCAACACGAGCCTCAGTCGCTTGTGCTACATTTCCGTTTACATCTGGTTACTTATTCATCGACACTTTCTAGTTTGTATCTTAATTTTCTACTGACAGTTGGTTTCTGTTATTTTTCTACCTTATAAATGGTTGTTTGTTTGTTAAGAAACCCTGAATCTGAATCTGATTCACACATCTAAATCTGAATATGTGGTTGAAATGTCTGAATCTGATTTCATCTTAATGTGAATAAGAGTTCGAGAAATCTGAATCTGACTCATATAAAGTGTTTGTTTTTGTAAAAAGTTGTCAGAATTTTTTTGGGTAAAAGTTGTCAGATTTGTTAGATTATTATGAAAAAATTTCACCCATCACAAAACACGACTTGACATTGACACAACAATAAAACAAATGATGGTTAAATCTTTTTAAAGCTTTATAAGGGGCTCATGTCTGGGTTGACATTATCAACCCGTCAAAACTTGTTTGGATTATGTTATAATGTTTCAATATGAATTGTCACTCATAACTTCTCGCATCTTGTACATTTATTATTTAACAAAAAATATGTAATGATTTTCATTAAAGGTACTTTCTATACGATTCGAAATGTTGAAACACGAACAAAAAAAAATCATGAGACATAAGAGGTGTTAAGACACCCTTCAACATCTAGTTCAATAAGAGTTTTTAGTCTCTTACTAAACACTCTAAAAATCTTAACCACCTCTTACCGCCTCTTAATGACAAAAAAAAAATAATAAACACACTTTTTGGTCCAAACCTCTTATTGCATCTAACTGAGTTAGATTAAGGTGGTGTTTGTTTTTCATTAAGAGGCTCTTAACATCCTCTTAGTCTGAACCGTTCAGACGCGGTCAGACATTTTGTTCGTTCAGACCGTTTGTTTTATTTTTCCTGTTCAGACGCGTTCAGAGGCAGTAAGATCTTAATGGTCAAGACTTGAAAAGGGTGTCTGAATGCCTCTTGTTGCCTCTTGCTGACACAAAAGAAAACCAAAAAAAATTAGTACAAACAAGCAAATGAGCGGTTCAAATATGAGGGTTTTTTTTTTCCGTTCAGATGCGGTCAGATTCAGACATTTACGCTTCAGATTCAGATGTGCGATTCAGATTCAGATTCAAAGCCTATTAAAAAACAAACACCACCTAAGTGGTTTTTTTGGAAAAACAAACGCAACCAATTTGCGGTGCATAACTTTTATGTTTTCCTCCACGGTTCCTAGCTCTTTATTGTCTTTTTGTGTTTTTTTCCTCCACGTACGTCATCATTCTTCATTGTCCCAAGAGCTTATGCTAAACGTCACACTAGCTGCCCGCAAATCTTTTTGTTTTAGTTTTAGGAAACAAAGATTTAAGATTGTGTATTGTCGTATTCTTTTTAGGAGACTACGGAGTATTTTTTTTAGGAAACAAGATTTTAGATTGTATATTGCCGTACAGCTCTAACTCATCTAGGAGTATCTTATTCAATTTTATGCTATCATAACATGTTTTTTGTTACGAGAAAAGTTCATTTGCAGATCAGTTTTTTTGTACAAACTGAGGGACTGATCTGGAGCGTCCGTTTACATCTAATCTTACGGTCCATATTATTCTAAGATTTATTTTTAGTTTTGTCTTTTCCTCCATCATATAAATAGTTTATTTTTTATTATTCCCTCATTTTTCACACACAGCTTTCGTTTCCAACTAACTTTCTCTCTTTTACTTTCAGTTTCCCCAAATTTTGTAAACCCTAATCTAATCAAATTAATCATCTATTATCATCAAATTAATCATCTATTATCATCAATTCGTTATCATTCGTTCTCGTTATCATCAATGGTGTTTTTTGATTTGAATGAACCGGTTATTGAAGAATCAGTTTCTGCTGATTTTGTTAATGATTGTGATGCATTGTATGGAGAGGATGAAGATTCAGATTCAGCTAATGTGATTAATGATTGTGATGCATCGGATCGAGTGGCTGAAGATTCAGTTTCAGCTAACGTGGTTAATGCTTTTGATGCATTAGATGGAGTAGTTGAAGAATCAGTTTCAGCTGATGTGGTTAATGCTTCTGATTCATCTTCTTCAGATGTTGTTGCTGTTTCTAATGATGATCAAAATTCTAGTTGTAAGTTTATTTTTGCTTTTTACAAATATCACTTGTGATATATCAGTTTAGTTATATATCACAAGTGATATATATTATGTTTTATGTTCTGCATGATTTTTGTATCAATTTTTTACAAATATCTCTTGTGATTTATATTATAGATGTTTATCTTATGTGATATATCTCATGTTTTATGTTTTTTTATAAGTATCACTTGTGATATTTCTCATGTTTTATGTTTTTTTATACGTATCACTTGTGATATATCTCATGTTTTATGTTTTATGTTTATTTTTTACGAATATCACAAGTGATATAACTCATGTTTTATGTTCTGCATGATTTTTGTATCAATTTTTCACAAATATCTCTTGTGGTTTATATTATAGATGTTTATCTCATGTGATATATCTCATGTTTTATGTTTTTTTTATAAGTATCACTTGTGATATGTGTCATGTTTTATGTTTTTTTATAAGTATCACTTGTGATATATCTCATGTTTATGTTTTTTTATCATTTTTATGTGTATTTTTTACGAATATCACAAGTGATATAACTCATGTTTTATGTTCTTCTTTATATATATTTATTGTTAAAATTCTTATTGTATCAAATGTGATATATCACTTGTGGTTGCATGATTTTATATGTATATTAGTTGTTTTATGTTCTTCTTTATAGATATTTACTTTTTTTCTTTTTATTATTTGCAGCTTCTAAAGTTCCGAAAACTCCTGATTCATTTGCTCATCATTACTTTATTGATACTCCTGGTGGATCGCTTTATTGGGTTCCCAAAGTTTCTCTTAGTGTTTTGCCTGTTTTGGGGACTGAATTTGATTCACTTGATGCCTGTGAGAGTATGTATAGGAAATACGCTTCTGAGGCTGGTTTTGGTGTTAGAATTTCTTCTCAGAAAAGATTAAGGTGTGGTTATGTTAAACAAAAGTACTTTGTGTGCAATAGGGAAGGTTGTCCGAAGGAATTATATTTGAATACTTTAGTTTCTAAGAAAGGTAACAAACGTTTTAGGACTTCGAACATTAGAGTTACTGGTTGCAAAGCACGGGTTGTATTTGATATGATTCCTGGTACGACTAAGTTTATGCTTAAGAAGTTTGATCCAATACATAATCATGAACTTGATCGGGTTGAGTATAAGCATTTGTCAAAAAGTGAGAAGCAGTTAACGTATGCTGAGCAGATGTTTATTGTTAAAGCTGGAAGTGTAAACCTTGGACCTGTTAAAGCTCATAATTTGTATACTGGTTTGAAAGGCTCTGCCTCACTCGTTCATGGTACTGAAGTTGAGTTTAAGAACTATGTGCGTGGCATAAACTGTTTTATAGGAGATGCTGATGCTCAGATGCTTATTAACCGTATGGAAAATAGGCAAAAGTATACTGTGGACTTTTCTTTTGATTATCTAGTTGATAATGCGGAGTTGACTGGTTTGTTTTGGGCTGATGAAGTTGCAAAGTGCAATTACAGGGAGTTTGGTGATATTGTGTCTTTTGATGCCACATACAGAACAAACAAGTAAGTTTTATAATCTTTTTAATATTACTTGAGATATTTAATTTTTTATATTTTTAACCTTTAATATCTCCTGAGATATTTTTAACATTTTCACAGATATAAGATGGTTTTTGTTCCTTTCACTGGAATAGACAACCATAGGAAATCTGTTACTCTTGGTTCTGGCCTTCTTAAGAATGAGACTACGGAATCTTATATATGGTTACTCCAAGCATTCAAAAAAGCGTTCAAAAAAGCTTCTAATATTGTTGTAACTGATCAAGATGGTGCTATGCGAAGGGCAATTGAATCTGAACTTCCAGATTCCAAGCATAGGCTTTGTATGTGGCATATCATGCAAAAGATTCCGAAAAAGGTATTCATATGTTGTATCACTTTTTATATCTGCCAAAAAACTTTATCACTTGAGATATTTCATTTATCACTTGAGATATTGCATTTATTCATTTGATTAATCAAATGATGCATTTATTCATTCATCAGTTGAGATTTTTGCATTTATCACTTGTTATATTGTATTTATATCTGCCAAAAAGCATTATCAGTTGAGATATTGCATTTTATCACTTGAAATATTACATTATATCACTTGTGATATTGCATTTTTTATCACTTGAAATATTGTATTTATTCATTTATCCTACACTATATAATAGGCTAACCATGACACATCATCAACCTCTAACATTTGCCACCTCATTGCCACATATTCAAATCACTGCCATGTCATTGCCTACATGGCACACACTTTTCAAGCATAAATCCGGAATATTTAAAAAATCTGTCACTTAATGGACTCGAACCCATGACCTCTTGAACAACCAACAAACACTCAACCACTAGAGCACTTGAGTGTTTGTGTTTAAAGCTTTGAAAACAAAATATAGATTCATTAATAACTCCTCATTAACCTAAACAAAATCAAAACCGAAACTCCTACTTTATTGGCATTTCCAAATAACATTTACACCACATTCAATGAAAGGAGCGTATGAATTGATGTATTTTAAAATTTCAGAATCAACATTCACAACAAAAACCACGAAAAGTAACCTAAATCAATCACTCCAACCAATATCCTCATCAATAACCATACACCTATCAAAATTTAAAAACCAGAATACTCCATTAAAATGATAAACGAATTAAAGGATCTAGCACATATTTCTACATCTATTCCCACCAGGTACGTTGATTCTTAACAAATTAACCAGTTACTCGATCGTTAGCATGGATCATATTGATATAAATATGTTATTTGTTGTAATTTCAATTGGGATCTTATTTTTATACAAGCAGTACTTATCATTTAGTTTAATGGCTTCTCATGATAGGCTCTATTAGAAACACGTTTGAGTGCTGTTGTTTTCTTTCATCACGTTATTTTTTTAGTTTTAAGGATTCAAAAACTGGCACTTATATGCTGTTATATGTAGGTACCAACATCGTCTCACAAAGGATAAAATGTGCAACTCACATTATATAATCAAACTGCCACTTATATACTAGGAACATTTTTGGGTGTTTTCGGATTTATTAGTACGACACTATGACTATCTAAGCATACTCATGGAGGCCAGGAATGTTGTTGAGCAGGTTGGTGTATATTTGTTATGGAGGTCTTGATTTGATGTGGTTTATGTTGTTATGACTATCTAAGCATACTCATGGAGGTCTTTAATGTTTTTATACAACTAATTTGTGAGTTAATTTATAACATTGTTTGCTTTATTTGTAATAATGAAGGTTTTTATAATGTTATATCATTTTCTTTTGTAGGCCAAGTTATCAGGTTTCTTTTGGAAGTTTTTCATTAGCAGAAAAGGGTTATATCACTTATATGTGAGTTGATTATGCATGTGAGTTGACTACGATATCTTTTGTTCTACCATAACCTCTTATATACTAATATTTTTTAGTTACGATTTTGACATGACGTTGGCACTATGTCTTGCAAGCATAAGATATTGGTATTTCTCACTTTACAAGAGCACCAACCAAGAGGCCAAAGGTAAGCAAAATGGCACTGTATCTTGCTATGTTAATGTGCATGAGTACATATTTTAAAATTTATCCGGTCTAGATAAGCAACATGGTCACACAACACGCCTAAGGATTTTTATGATGAAAAGCCCACCTTTGTATATGCATTTTTTTAATCATTAATGATTTTAGTAGATAAGTATATACTTGGTAACTCTCGAAGATGCAATTACTTTTTTAAGTATTTACCACGTCTTATCTTATAGTCATCAGCTTCTTTGAGGGCTGAAAGACTAGCACACAGGTTATCCATTCTTTCATTCTTTTTTCTCACGTCACTTCCAGTTCATTCAAGAATATTTGCATCCGTTTCAAGTAATTATGTCTTGCTATCTCTCTGTCTATTCTGAACGTGATTTAATTCATTTGCAGCAAGCGTATTTCACTGAGACATAAAGCTTAAAACATCTTAGCGAGCGATAACTACAAAATAAATATTTAAATGCCACCTCAAGGATTTAATATTAGCGAGCGATAACTACAAAATAAAAATTTGCGACATTGATCTTGCAAGAGCTACCTTCAATGACCAGCCTACTAGAATATTCTGGACAATACGTCCTTAAGTCGCTCATTACCTATTTCAGAAGCTCTTCTATTATTTTATTTTTCAATAACATTATATAATTGAATAGCCTTACGTTCAATGTGTTCACAGGATTATGTTGGATCAAGATGGTATGGGGCTCCTGAGCTGTTTGGAATATTTCATAGTAAGGTACCAAAGCTACTACTGCACTCATATCCTTATATTTATCAGACTTAGTTCATTGCTAATCTAGACTCTAAATGGGAGATATTCATTTTAGTATAAAAACACCAACCTTTTTAAGTTATTACGAACTCGGCTAGAAAATGATGGCATTGAGAATACTTGGAGGTTTGATCAACATGCATTTGCTAAGGACTAAACGTATATTCCCATCAACATGCATTTACTTGGAGGTGTACGAAATTAATAGAACCACAATTATTATATCTTACACGAAGTAGGCAATACAAATTATAGTTTAATCTATTTGGTGAAGGACTGAACGTATATTCCCATCGAGTATCAGTAGCCTTTCATATAGGTTGATCAAAAGAACTACATATGAGATACAGAATGGTGCAGTGATCCACATCTACTACCAAGTGCAGCGTATTATTTCTGTTCCACCCTCTCATTTGTAGCATTTCATCTTAAAGATTTTACAGTTCTTAGAGTATCTCACTTGGGTTCTATCCAAATTTGTGAAGATTATGGCTCGCGTATTCTCTCAAGATGCTTAGCCCTATGTGTGGTACATGATTCAGGTAAACTTATTTTTTAAGAATCAAGATTGCATTAATTATTGAACTTATTAATAAGCTTATTGAAGGTATTTTCATAATCAATGCAGAATCAATACAGACAACAACCAAGAAGAACATCAACGAACGCATGTAAACAGTGGAGTCGTTCAAGATAGTATTGACGTACACTGCTTAGCCAGTCTTATTAAGGTACTTCAGTTTTCATTAAACCATTCTAAAGTGGTAGGTTAAAGTGAGACCTTTAACATGTTTTACCTATCTATGTTACATGTGGAATTGGGAAGCTCTGCTAGCCAGACGCTTATGCTTATGCTAATGATAAATATAAGTGCAAACACATTGCAACAAGACGCTTATTAGTAGGTAATATGGAGTTTAAATAAGTAGATTAAACAAGGAAATATTGTGGTAACTCATAAAATGATCTAAATATGTTAGGATCTCCGTCATGACTTGCCAAACACCCCTCTAAGTTCTCCAAAAAAATGGTTGTTTGCTAAATCTTAGATTTTATATAACCTTAGCCAAACACCCATTAAGTTGAATCTTGAGTATTTCTTAAAACTAGCTATTCTAACAGTCGATATCGGCTATGTGGATGTTGTCACAGCCTCACATGTTCTAAAAACCAACTATTTTAACAATTATTTTCTGATATTAGGATTGAGATTTCTATTAATGTTTGCAGATTTTTTTGGTCTTTTCCATATTACCCAAGTCAAGAAATATAAGCCATTGTGGCATCTCTTACACTTACTATTCAGGTTTGTCTGTTTAACCTTAACTCATTGGTGTAATTATCAGAGTTGTCACATACAATATGCTTAAGAAGTGACACACTTTGACTAACAGTCACTCACATAAACGCACAAAGTTGACTTGGTTTCTATAGCACCAGTTCATTAAACGGACAAGTGGATGTAATTTTATTTTGGTATCATCTAAGTTTTATAATATATATTTATAGCGTCCAAGGTATTAGTTAAGCTCAAAAGTATTGTAATTGTATTGGGTTCAGTAGTAAGTTGTTTGTGATTATGAAATAATTTATTTAGTTATGTTTTCTATCATGCTGTTCTCCTAAGGAATGAATGTTTGCTAAAACTTAGACTTTTTATAAGCTTAGATGAACACACCTTAAGCAAAATAATGGGGGTTTTCTCAAGAATATCTATATATCTTCTAAAAGAGAATAAGTGTTATGTTTCAATGATTAATTTTTTAATTTCATTACGGAGTCTGTAATTCATAAGTATAAGTGTATATACATGTCATTATTTTTATGACGTTAATACGTAGAATTAGCTCATCCATTTGGGCAACCTTAAAACTAAAAAGTATTAGCAACTACGAGTATTTAATGTAAGTGTGTTTGCACTTAACAACCATGAAGTGGCCACACCAAACTCCTAAAAAGAGAGGGCTTTACCCAGTTTTATTCCTTTTGAGTATTCATATACAATATGCATTAAGAGTTAAACATGTGTTAAATGGTATCGTTGAAGTTAGAATTCATGTAACCATGTAACCGGGCCTGTTTACCATCCATCATGATTGATTGAAGTATTTGACTGGACACAATTTGTGTAAATAATTTAATGCATGATTAGAGGAAAATGCACAGGTAGTTGCAAATAAGAATGTTACGGTATATGTAGCATCATGTCTAATAAATCAAATCAAGCTGGTCAAAATGTTTGAGGTTCTAGCCAGTTTTTAATGTATGCGTCTGCTGACTTTCTGTTATTCAGGCTGTCTGTCATGCAACTTTGGCAAGCTGCTGATCGTTTCCTTGGATAGAAGCAACATAATTTGAGATAAAGTTGATACATAGCATGGTGCATGGTGGTTTTGTCATGAAGTTTTGACAAATGTTAGGTGGAGTGGAATTGCTGGTACCTGATATGATCCTTGAGGTTATTAATTTTTTCAAGGATGTTAGTGAAGCTTTTGAGGTCTATTTTTTCATGAAAGATGAACGTTTTGAAGGTTATGGACATGCTGAATTCACCATCTATTAGGGGACTTGGTCCAGCGGTTATGGACAATTTATATCTATTAGGGGACTTGGTCCAGCGGTTATGGACAATCTATATCTACTAGGAGACTTGGTTGCTCATGATGATTTTAGAAATGTATGTTCCTTATAATTTACCGTATTGTTATTTAATGCTTTTCGAATGTTCGTTCAACACATTTTTTTAAGATTGTTTTTCGTCCATTTGTTTCATTTCAATAAGGAAGTTATTTCATGTTTTTTCATGCAAGTTATGGATCTAATGTGATGTATCTATATCATTTTCTTCCATTAATGATGTTATTTATAATGTATAAAGTTTTATTTAATGTATGAGTAAGCATTATGTAATTATATTCTTATGATACTTCTAACTATTTATTTGTACATATAATAGATGAGCAATATATTAAGAAAATATACGTTATGTTGTTAAACATTTTTTTTGTTGGACATTAGTTTATTTCTCCTGTTAAAATATTTTTGTAAAACAATTTTATGAAACGTACCCGCCCATCGGGCGGGTTATGAAGCTAGTTAGTTGATATTTTTGCATTTATTACTTGTGATATTTGTATTTATATTACTTGTGTTATCTGTCTAAAGTAGTATTTTGATGCATCATTTTTTTTTTACAGATTGTTTCTAGGATCTATGATGATACTGATTTTAAAAGTAAATTCAATAAGATAGTTTGGAATATGTATATTGGGCCGGATGAGTTTGAGCTTAAATGGAATAATTTGATGGAAGAGTTTGGTCTTGTTAATCATAAGTGGTTGTGCAAGATGTACAAGATTAGATCATCATGGATTCCGGCTTTTTTTTATTGATTCTCCACTTTGTGGTTTAATGAGGACTACCTCTAGGTCAGAGAGTGAGAATTCTTTCTTCTCACATTTCACTAGCCCTGGTGCGACACTTGTTAAGTTCATGATTTGCTATGATTCTGCAATGGAAAAACAGAGATACAAACAAGAAAGATTAGATCATCAGTCGTTTGATTCTTTTCCTGTTTTGTTGACGCCATTAGCTATTGAAGTTCATGCAGCAAGGGTTTACACTCATTCTTTGTTTGTTCGTGTGCAAAAGGAGATTATTGCAGGATCATGGTTATGTTCAATTAAGTCAAAAATTTCAGAAGAGAGATCTGACATTTGTATTATTAGTGAGGAAATTATAATTCCAGATTCTATGCCTGATCCGACTGAGTTTAATTCACCAGAAGATTCAGATGAAGAGGTTGAAGAAATTGATCTGTATAAAAAATATTCGAGAGAGTATAAGGTACATGATTTTTCTAATATTTTGTTATAACATGATTTTTCTTATATTAGTGAGAAACATATCACATGTTATAACATTTTGTTTCCTTTTTGTTTAATGAAGGTGTTGCATAATAGAAGTGACAATTCCGTTGTGTGATTTTGTGTCGACATGTTTTTTGTGTTTTTAAGAATTGTAATGTTCAAAAAATTCCTAATCAGTATCTGTTGAAGCGTTGGACAAGGGACCTTATACCTCCTGGTTTAAGAAGGAAGAAAAATCGTTATGGTGAGAAGAATGAAAATATTTCTACTCTTTTTGTTCAGGCTACTTCTTTAGTTGATGATTGTTGTCAGATTTTGCGGAATCATGAGCCAAAGTTGAGTGATTTTGTTGATAAGCTTAAAGCGTTGAAGTCAGAATTTGAAGCTGATATTCCAAGTGTTCCACGTACCAAAGTTTCTGATGTTGTTCTAGATTTTATGGGGGTAAAGAAGCCTAAGAAAGTTAAAGTTAGGAATCCAACAAGGACAAACAAGAAGGGTGATAAGAACAAGGTTGATAAGCACCGTATCAAGAGTGGACGAGAGCAGTCTTTTGAAAAAAGTAAAAAGCGACAAGTTGGTTGTGGTATTTGTGGCTTATCAGATCATAACAGACGCACTTGTCCAAACAAACAAAAAGTTGCTGATTTGTATCGCATCAGTGCTGGAGTTGGTGGGGACATTCCGGAGGCGGCGGAGACTAATATTTGAAAAATTTAAGCTCTATTGTTTGGATTATTTTTTCATTAACTGTGATTAATAGCTGAAAATTTAAGCTATATTGTTTGGATTTTTTTTTATCACTTGTGATATTTACTTTTAGCATGAATAATTTTATCACTTGTGATATTTTATCACTTGTGATATTTACTTTTAGAATGAATAATTTTATCACTTGTGATATTTTATCACTTGTGATATTTTAATGTTTTTGATTTTTTGAAATTTTTTATCTCTTGTGATATTATATATGATATTCTATATATTATTTTATGAGTGTTGTTTTGTTATTGAATTATTAAATTAAAAGATAAATAAACATAAACGAACTTTAATGTACTCCTAATTTGACGAATAAAGACTTTTGTTCATATTCGTTCAATTTACTAAATGAACATAAACTTATTTTTAACTAAATGTTTCATGAAATGTTCACTTAACGTTTATTTTCTTTACAGCCCTAGATTTTGGTCATCATGTTGGTTCACCAAAATAAGGGTAAGCAATTGAAGTTTTTTCCATAGAATGGGAGTCTGTTTTTTTTTTTTTTTTTTTTTTTTTTTTTTTAGGTTTCAAAATATGCAACATACCAAGTGTCATTTTAAAAATACAGAGGGACCATTTTTGTGTATTCATCAAACTTATCCCATTAACCTTATCCCCACACCTTTCACTTTCCGCACAATCGCAATCAAAAAGATATCCCACTTTCTCTGTAACCTCCATTTATAACTGCAATATAAATTCAAAATCAACCGATTTAAACTGTTAAAATCATTTAAAAAACACAAAAATGGAACAATCATCAAGTGGAAAAGTCGATCTTCAAAAGAAAGAGGTTGAAAATAAACCTACTGAAACTGAAGATGAAGGTACGTTGCTTCCGACTAAGTATTTAGTTGTTTCATTAGGATATCTATTGATTTTGTACTTATTTTATGAATATTATTGCTATTTTATTAAGATTTGTGTATTTTTTTGGTGATTTTTTTTATACTTATTTTATGAATATTTTTTATAAATATTATTGTTGTATATCACTTGTGTTAAAACAGTTGTAGTTATTTTATTATGTTTTTTGGTAGTAGAAATCTGTGATAATGATGATTATAGTATTTTGTTGCTTACTTCAGTTTTTGGTAGTATATCACTTGTGATAAAACAGTTTTAGTGCCTTTATTCATTTGTGGTAGTTTAACATATTCCATGAATAAGATTTGAAGTGTTTTTATTCAGTTTCTATAGTTTATCACATGTGTTAATGAGCACTGGTACTGTTTACTATCATATATGATGAGATTTTTGAGAGATTAAACTTTTGTTTTTTGAAAAAAATGTAGATGGTGACATTTTTTCTGATTTGGAAGCGATACAAGCTCTTAATGGTTAGTTTTAAGTTGATAAAGCTTTTACACGTAAAGATTGCACACATTGTGTTACTATTTAAAAAATAAAAAAATTTGTAAATGCAGTTTTGAATACTCCATTTTGTAGAGCATCTCCAGAGATTGCTAAAAGTAAAGGTATATATTGAGATATAAGTATGTTTACTTTACAAGAATAAACTGTGATATGAAACCTGAATGTATGTGACGTATTTAATTTTTTCATTGTATATTATGTATATCACCTGTGATACATACACATTCGTTAGAATGTGTATGTATAATAGCAGTAGAATGATATAAATTATATGACGCACACACATTCAGAGTTTATTTTATCACATATCTCATTCATTAAACTTACTTGGGATTTTTTTTTTTTTTTTTTTTTTTTTTTTTTTTTTTTTTTTGCAGGTATGACAAAAACAGAACAAAAAAACAACTAAACAATCCGGTAAAATGAAATATCGAATCAAGTTCAGAAAAAAGAAAAATACAGATGTGACTGAAACATCAACATCCTCACCACTAAAACCAACACCAACCAAATCATCACCATTGACAGGAACTCGAAACTCACCAAGAACAAGGACAATTGATAGAAAACCTGCATTGACACCAACAAAGGCATTACGTCGCAAAACACAAACTAAGTTATCACCAGAGATAACACCAGTAATTTCAACATCAGCAAGCCATAACTCATCTACACCTTCTACAGCAACACCAACACAAATAACCGTTGAAAGCACAGCTGAGATATCACAAGAATCCACACGTGAACGAGCAACAGATATGCAAAATAGGAAAAAGACTGTAGCAAAGAAGAAATCAACAGGAAGAAAGGATTCAAATGTAGATGAAGAAGAAGAGGATGATTCTGCGAAAAAGAAGAAAAAAGCAACACCAAATATGAAAAGAAAAGAAACAGAATCACCAAGTGCTACAACAAGAAGTGTAGCCAAGAAGCAACGTTTAGAGGAAGAAGCAAAGGAAAACAAGATTGAAAGCAAAAAAAAAAAAAAAAAAAAACCCGATAAAAGCAATAGTTGTTGTGGAAAATGAGAAAACAGAAAATGAAGTTGAAAACAAGAAAAGGAAAAGGGTTGAAAATGATAAAAAGCACGTTGAAAAGGAGAAGAAGGTTGTTAAAAGGAAGGTAAAAAATAGACTGCAAAATGATGAAGATGTACACCAACTACAACTTCAAAAACAAAAGGGTAAGGGGAAATTGAAAGAGGCAGAAGATGAAGATGAGGGTAGAGGGAAATTTTTCAAGTCATTAAGATCGAAGACGACTGTGAAACCCTTATATGATGCTATACATAGTTTGAGCCCAGAGAGAAGACAAAGGGTGAGGGAAATGGGTTTTGGCTCATTAATTGGTTTCCCATATATCAAGTTTCCCGCAAAACTACCATACTTCATCTTAAAACACTTGGATGTCAATTCAATGGAGGTGAAATTACCAAATGGCGGGGTTATCGAAATAACTCCAAGTAAAATCAGAGAAGTACTTGGAATACCAATGGGACCACTGTCATTCATGCTAGAAGAAACAAACAAAAACCATCGAATTCAGACGAACAATTTGAGAGCAAAGTACGCAGCAAAGATGATGCTTCATGAAGTAAACGAAAAGAAAAAAATCATGTCAGACTATGCGTTGAAGTTTGCAGCTGAGAACCCAGACAATAAAGAAGCAGAAAAGATTGTAAATGAAGCAATAATGAAAAAGATTGCAGAACAAGATGAACAAGACAAAAAAGGAAAATAGTCCAATTCGTCAATGATTAGAAATTTAGTTTTTAAGACAGTTTTTTGTTATGATTTATCACAATAGATACAAAGTGATAACTTAATGTGTATGTTTTAGTTTTCTATAATTTCTATGCTTTTATTATTTTTTATAAGATAAAAAAGGAAAATCACAATTGATATTCTGAGTATCACAAGTGATATTTAACTATAATGTTTTGTAACATGAATATCACTTGTGATTTTCTGAATATCACTTGTGATGTTTTTGTAATATGAAAATTACAAGTGATATTCTAAATATTACAATTGATTTTCAAATAATGTTTTGTAACATGAATATCTCTTGTAATATTCAGATTATCACTTGTGATGTTCAAAATATCACTTAGTGATATTTTAAGTAAGTATCACAAGTTATACTCAACTAATGTTTTGTAACATGAATATCACTTGTAATATTCAGATTATCACTTGTGATATTCAGAATATCACTTGTGATATTCAGAATATCACTTGTGTTATTCAGAATATCACTTGTGATATTCAGAATATCACTTGTGATATTCAGAATATCACTTGTGATATTCTGAATATCACTTGTGATATTCTGAATATCACTTGTTATATTCTGAATATTATAATTAAATTTCAAATAATATTTTTGTAACTTGAAAATAACAAGTGATATTCTAAATATTATAATTGATTTTAAAATAATGTTTTGTTAATTAATATCATTTGTAATATTCAGATTATCACTTGTGATATTCAGATTATCACTTGTGATATTCAGAATATGACTTGTGATATTCTGAATATCACAAGTGATATTAATAGTAATAATAATAAGTAATAATAATAACAATTATAGGCTAGCTTCTAAACAAGTTACAGTAATAATAATTCCAACATTGTCTGCAACATTTTGCCTTGTCTGTTAGTACCAAAATAATCTGATCAACCTACTTCTAAACAAGTTAACAAAGCAAAGTTGCATACTGTTTTACATTAAATAAAAATACATAATTAGCTTCCACTTGGTCCTATGTTCTTTAGTTCTGCCTTCTTTTTGTTAATTGCTTCATTGACTACCTTGTTCATTGTTTCTTCCTCTTGGTATTCTGCAACAAACTGGTATGCATATTCTGTCATCTTTTCTTTTATTTCGTCTTCATTTTCCTCGTGAAGAACAATCTTTGCTGCATACTTTGATCTTAAGTTATCTATCTGCTCCCTGTGTCCTTTGTCTTTTTCATCAAGAAATCCTGTTTTCCATTTTGTTGCAACTGTTTCTCCTTCATAGCTTTCCATATGTGCCATCATGTATATTCCACAATCTATTCTCTCTTGTTTAGTTCTCCATCTCATTTTCAATATCTTTGGTTTGAAATTTTCCTTCATGATATCTTCTTTTGTATGTCCATAAGTTGTTAGATGCATTAGGAAAACACCTTTCTGAAAGTATAAAAGATAAAAGAAAATAACAATTAGAGACCAATATAACTTTTTTATCACTTGTTATATAAATCTGTTCTTACCACTAAATCAAAGTTGTCTTTGTACTTCCCATCATATGTTGCATCTGAGTCGCTGTTGTCAATGATAACATCATTTCCTTTCTGTATGTTGAAAACTATGAGATAGTAATGTTCACTTGATATTATTGGAAAGAACACCTGACAGAAAGAAAAAATCATGTAAATAAATTTAATATTATAGAGTATTTGACAGATAAATTAATTATATCACAAGTTATATACCAGGTCAACATCTTCCATTTGCATCTTTTGCAAATCTTCTTTCATTTGTATCTTCAGAAGATCTTGAAACATATCATACTGTTTACTTATCAGTTTTTCTATTTCTTTTTCTCTCTCTTTTTCATTTATTTTCTTGATTTCTATTAGCCCCGGTAGCTGTTATTTAAAAGTAATAATAATTAATCTAAGACATAAATATATTTAATAATATTGCTATAATTGGGAATTAAACAGTTCATACCATCATCCCTGTGTGAAAATAGTGACGTTTGAAAGTCCTTGTTGAAAATCTTTCCTCGTTATTAAGGATTGAAGAAAATATGTCAATCACCGGACTTTCAACTTCTAAGCCTGGTGCTAGCGATTGTATGCTCATTCTAATCATCATATTTCCATCTTTGTCATTGAAAATTGTTTCTCTGTATAAAAAAATAGCATTTTTCAATATTTTAACTTGTACCCATAAGAATAAGAAACAAAATTATATTTCATGTTAATCTTACATTTCATTTCCTTGCATTGAAAAGATGCTTCTTCCAAGGAGTTTTTCATCTTTTGTCAGTTTATTTTCTACCTTCACCTTTGTTTTTCCATAGGGTGATTGTAGGTAGACAGATGGCTTTATTTTTCTTTTTTTCATCTTTTTATCTTCATCCTCTGAATGTTGTCGCTTTAATGCTTTTGGCTGCTCTTCTGTGCTTTTTGTATCATTGATGTTCTCAGCTTGATCTTTGTTTTCACTGCAATAAATTTAATTTATTGCAAAATTTAATTGAATATCACTTGTGATAAATTTACTTTCTATAATTTTTAAATCAATATCACTTGTGATAAATAACTTTCAATTAATTTTTAAAACTATATCACTTGTGATAAATAACTTTCTATAATTTTTAAATCAATATCACTTGTGATAAATAACTTTCTATAATTTTTAAAGCAATATCACTTGTGATAAAAAAACTTTCTTTAAGTTTAAGTTTAACCATATTACTCTATTACTATATTTATTCTAGTATAAATAAACAAATTTTAGTTTTTACCTCTTGTTTCCATCTTTGTTATCGTTTCCATCATCTTGTCCACCAGTTTCTCCAGCTTCATTTTTTTGACTTGTCACCTCTTTTGTTATTTTGTCTTCATTATCATCTTTGTTTTCACTGCAATAAATTTAATATTATTTCACAATTCAATAACAAACAAGTAATTTTATATTATCTAATTGAATATCACTTGTGATAAATTACTTTCTATAATTTGTAATGCAATATCACTTGTGATATTCTAGTATAAATTAACATATTTTAGTAACTGTTACCTTTTGTTTCCAGCATCTTTATTTTTTTCACTATCCTCTTGTTCACCAGTTTCTCCAGCTTCTTGTATTTTATTTTCATCTTCATCGTCCTTTTGCTGTTGGTGACTACTTTCTTCAGCATCATTTTCATTGTTTTTTTCACTATCTTGTTCACCAGTTTCTCCAGCTTCTTGTATTTTATTTTCATCTTCATCATCCTTTTGCTGTTGGTGACTACTTTCTCCACCATCATTTTCATTGTTGTTTTCTTCTTCACTTTTATATTCAAAATCATCAATTGGTTGCCTGAAGATACGCCACATTGTCTCTTTGTATTTCTTCAGTGTGTCATCATCTTTAAAGATTTTGAGATTCTCATCGATTGTCTGTTCCAATATTTCTCTCTCATTCAAAATGTCACACCCCCAAGATCGGGTCCAGCGGAAGCATACGTGTAGCTGGGGTGTAACTCAATTGATATCACAACATAAGTACAAAAATGGTTTTCAATTTAATCATTTAGAATAAAATCGTTTAACCAAAAATAGTGAATTTACATCGTTAAAAGTAGTGCGGAAATAGCCCTTAAAATAGTTTAGAACGGTCCCCATATAAATAATCAGAGTCTTCTATGACCATGCCATGCCCTGCCAAAACATCCAGTAGCGTGCCATAAGATTAAAACCTGAAAATACATGCTAAAGTGTCAACACGAGGTTGGTGAGTTCATAGAGTTTGTTTAACAAATAAAGTTTGTAGAAAAAAATGATCACACAGCAAAGGCATCGTAAATCCACTCAGTTACAAGTCCCGCCATAAGAGACTTGTAACCTGTGTGTTCACAACCCACTGCTAACATATATATAGTATGATTAAAACATGTATAAGTTCATCACAACAGTTAAGCAATTAGTCGTGAGTCTACACTTCATCTCCGAAGACCTCACGTTTGTATGTATGTCTCCATGGTTGTGCCCAGCAACTTAATCTGGGGCCATTGGAAGTATGTATGTCTCCATGGTTGTGTCCAGCAACTTAATCTGGGGCCATTGGAAGTCTCAAGAATACACCATCACAGTTTAGTATAACACAGTTAAGAATAGCACAATCACGTATGTATGAAATCAAGTATAAAACAATCAAGTATAAAGCAATCAAGTATAAATGTTTTGAGTATCAAGAAAGTATGTTTTGGGTATTTATACTAGTAAGCAAGTAGTTGAGCATGTATCTCCCCCAAAGAGTTAAAACAAGTATAAAGAGTAAAAGTGGGGCTATGACTCACCTGGGGCGATAGCTACGATGACAAAAGTGGATACACAGAAATGAGGTTCGATCTCTAACCGCAACCTAATATAAATGATAGTGATCTACTTAGATCATGAAGTGATGAAGAGAATATGCATGCACATGATACCCATACCACTCGTAACTTGGAAATAATTGTTATTGTCAAAATAAAGTATTTTCCATACTTAGGAAAAATAAGTCCAACTAGGCTTATAAAAACTTGTTGTAATATATCGTATATAAAAATGTTAGTGTTATATTTCTTACTTGAAAACTTTAAAATAATGTCTAGTAGTTGTAAAAATAAGTCTTGGGTCATAAGTTCTTCATTTGTTAAGAATATAACTCCTTGAATGAGAATCTAGAAAATATATTATTTTGTACGTAGTTATATTATTTTTCTAGTAGTGACTATATATATATATATATATATATATATATATATATATATATATATATATATATATATATATATAGTTTTGACGATATTAAAACGTGTATAACTTGGTCGTTTTAAGCTCATTTTACTCGTTCTTTATATCTACGGATTCGTTTTAGTATATACTAATATATTTTCGATATCTCGGCTCCACTAGGTTACGTCTAACGTCTCTATTTGCCCGTCGAAAACTGTCAAACAGCATGCAGTTTTCAGAAAAATAGTTTTCGTCGTTAAATTTTCAAAAATCATATCTCCTTCGTTATAAACTCGTTTTAATCCGTTCTTTCGCCAAAAGCTTCGTTCTTGAAAGTATTTTCTAAAAATATTGTCAAAGTGGACTGAGTAAATACGGATTTTTCTGGGTTTACCAAAATGGGACAGAATGTATTTCTACTTGTTCAAAAACCACTTTCAAGGCTCTAAACTAGTTTCTAACATCACCAAACCACTTTCAATCACCACAAAACTAGTCTAATCCTACCATACACCTTCTTAGGGTGTCATGGGTTCCTAAACATCATAACCAAGTAGATCTAACAAGGATCTAACCATAAACACTTTCTAAGGTTCAAAAGTTAAAAGTTTGTCAAATAAAGTGGTATAAATAGCATATGCATGTAGATCTAGTATATATATCATATGGATCTTGTATAAACTTGATAAAATTATAAAAAGGAGTTTGATATACTTACTTCAAAGATTAAGAGTGTAGATGATGAAAACCTAATGATTCTTGAGTTTATATTTCAAAACCCTAACAAGGATCACTAAATAAACTAGTTAAACACTTGATCTTGAGAAAAAATATTTTGGTCTTGCCCTTCTTCCTTGTTGTTGCCGTGAGGTGAGCAAGAGAGAAAGAGAGGATGAAATTTTGAGCTAGTGAATTATGAGAGAAAAATGGGTGTAGTTTCCTTTTTATGTATTATTATTATTATTATTATTATTATTATTATTATTATTATTATTATTATTATTATTATTATAAGAAGTTAGTATAGGTATTTATGAGGCTTGAGTGATTATCTATATTTTGTAAGTGATTGGTATGGAAAATGGAGGGGGGTTGGGATGTGTAAGAACTTTGGTGGGATTTGGTATTATCTTGTATTTAATTGTAGTTTTAAGGTGTACCGGGTACCGGGTTAACTAAAAATAAATTTTTAACGGAGTTAACCGGGATAAAATAAAGTTGTAAAAATTATAAAAAAAATAGGTTGGGTATAATTATTGGGTGTTTAGATAATTGTTGTTTAATTTCTACGAAAACCGTCGTAATTTTTGTAAACTTACGTTAATAATTAAAATAACTTTCCAAAACACCGGGTAAATTAATATTATAATTTTTATATTATAAAAATGAATATAAAAATATATTGGGATCATAGTCGGGAGTGTCGGACGTGTTAGTCACATTATTGATCGTTTGTTAACGTTTATTTAAAAATAAAAAGTCAAATATGTTAAAAGTATTAATTTGAATATCCTACGAGTGGAATAGTATGCAAGTGCCATAATGATGATATGCGGACTATTTCTAGTCCGTATGGGATGTCCCTGATAATAATGCATGAATTCGCTCCTGAACCAATACGGTTACGCGAATTTGAATACTCGTAAACTAAATTTACGATGAAATGAGTAATGCACGTGAATAGTGGTTTTCTTCCGGGAATGAATAGTGTCAAGTGAATAGTAAAATTTCTGAATGTTTCTCGGAATGTCAAATTGACCTCAAAAATGATGAATAGTAAGATGATGAATAGTGATCGGTGAATAGTGATTTATGAATAGTGAATTGGCGAAGTTTGGAAAATGACCGGAAATTACGAGTTGTGACAGTCTTCCCTTCTAACAGGAACTTCGTCCCGAAGTTCAGTTTGTGTTGATCTCTGGAGTGGTATTGGTGAAAAGGTGATAATATTTATCGTGTAAGCTACTGGGCTCTAATGGGAGGAGCTCAAGTCTGTAGGCCACTAGGCCCATACTGTCTGAAATATTGAAGGGTCCAATGTATCTCGGGTTTATCTCTCCACGTTTGTGAATTATATCTCAATGGTGTTGTCTTTGGAATCTTGTGATAGATATTGTTGTCCAGGAATCCAAGTTATAGCAAATGATTAGCCCAACCATTTCCAGAATCAATCACACCCGAATTGGGTATATCTCCCTATGTTTGAATCATTCTTTAATCATAACCATTGGTCTGAAGATAATAGGTGGTGTGGTTCCAAAGGAAATCTTAATAAAATCTGCCAGAAGTTTGAGGTGAATCAAATTCCTCCATTAGGAATAATTGGAATAGGTATCATGAATCTTGTGGAAAAACTTACAAAGTTAAGTCCGTCAAAGGGTGTTGTTGAAAATAATAGGTTAGGATAAGGTTGTGATCCTCCGCAGGAATGTCATGAATTGAGTCTTTCTCCACCTACAGTGCTTAGTCTCCATTACTAAAATTTTCCCAAGCTCTATTTCGCCAATTCACAAACTCCTAAATGTATAAGTGATGTAATATAGTGATTGGTTTTCAAAGTTTGTTTTTGAGATTGTGTGTGTTGTTCATAAACCTTCCCTGAATAAATGAATTTACAACTTTAAGCAAACGACTTTCCAAGTAACTTTTTTTTTTTTTTTTTTTTTTTTTTTTTTTTTACAAGATATATGTTTTGTATAACTGTAGTTTAGAGAAAAAAATCCATTTAAAAGTGAAAGTATTAAGGGGATAAAATAGTCGGGTAGGTATGTCTGCACAATTACCTAGGTGCCTAACATATTTGAATAAGATCTATTGGTGAGGACATGTTCAATTGCAGGTTCTATAGTCTTGGTTAAGAGGTTGGATTTTTATCTCTATGGTGTTGCTCAGTGAGCATTCGTATCGAAGCTAATCTTGTAATTCAGTCAAGCCAATACTTTCTAGATGGTAGAACCTTGGCGATCAGGCTAGTGATAGTGGTTCGAATGGTTTTGTGATATCTTGAGGTTTCTGTTGAGTTTTAAATGGTCATAATGTACCTAAGGATCCTCCTTATATATGGTATGGAAAGTCTTTCCTAGGGAGGTCATTGATAATATCCACTTATCAATATTGGGAGTAATGAGTGATGAGTGACATAGGAATCTATAGAGGGTTAGCTAATTCCTTATATATATATGGATGGGAAAGGGAATGATAGTGATAGTGAGAAGGAAAAAGACTGTGACAGCTGCGACATAATGAGATTGTGATGAAAGAGAATACTGTGATGTAAAATGAAACATTTGGAAATTGGGTAGATAATTTAATCCAGACACAATTTTATTATAACCATTCTCAGTGTTGCAACATTCATCTCTAAGTCAGACATAGGTGGTTATCCTATATCTCACTATCCCGGGTTGAATGTAGGTGGCCAGTCTACATTCCACCGAGGTTCCATGAATTTTGAAATACTCAGCTCAGTTATACTAATACTATGTCCTTCACAATTACCAAGACGTTCTGAAAGACTAAGGCAGGTGACCAAACTCGAGGTTAAATGATGAACTATGCAAAGAGAACATAACGCGGTGACATATATGATACGTGAACATGCTTATATGAAAGACAATTATAGTAATCAACTAGAATAAATGAATATAATATACCAGATAATGAGACACAAATCTCATCATCTAAGTCAGCAACAAACCACAAGTGAGGCATCATCTTGGCAGGCAGGCACGTGACGGTCATAGGGTTAAGTTTTCATAAAAGTAGCTATAGTCTAGGTTTTAAAAACACTTAGTTCGCTATAGCCAAAGCTCTGATACCAATCTGTCACACCCCCAAGATCGGGTCCAGCGGAAGCATACGTGTAGCTGGGGTGTAACTCAATTGATATCACAACATAAGTACAAAAATGGTTTTCAATTTAATCATTTAGAATAAAATCGTTTAACCAAAAATAGTGAATTTACATCGTTAAAAGTAGTGCGGAAATAGCCCTTAAAATAGTTTAGAACAGTCCCCATATAAATAATCAGAGTCTTCTATGACCATGTCATGCCCTGCCAAAACCTCCAGTAGCGTGCCATAAGATTAAAACCTGAAAATACATGCTAAAGTGTCAACACGAGGTTGGTGAGTTCATAGAGTTTGTTTAACAAATAAAGTTTGTAGAAAAAAATGATCACACAGCAAAGGCATCGTAAATCCACTCAGTTACAAGTCCCGCCATAAGAGACTTGTAACCTGTGTGTTCACAACCCACTGCTAACATATATATAGTATGATTAAAACATGTATAAGTTCATCACAACAGTTAAGCAATTAGTCGTGAGTCTACACTTCATCTCCGAAGACCTCACGTTTGTATGTAAGTCTCCATGGTTGTGCCCAGCAACTTAATCTGGGGCCATTGGAAGTATGTATATCTCCATGGTTGTGTCCAGCAACTTAATCTGGGGCCATTGGAAGTCTCAAGAATACACCATCACAGTTTAGTATAACACAGTTAAGAATAGCACAATCACGTATGTATGAAATCAAGTATAAAACAATCAAGTATAAAGCAATCAAGTATAAATGTTTTGAGTATCAAGAAAGTATGTTTTGGGTATTTATACTAGTAAGCAAGTAGTTGAGCATGTATCTCCCCCAAAGAGTTAAAACAAGTATAAAGAGTAAAAGTGGGGCTATGACTCACCTGGGGCGATAGCTACGATGACAAAAGTGGATACACAGAAATGAGGTTCGATCTCTAACCGCAACCTAATATAAATGATAGTGATCTACTTAGATCATGAAGTGATGAAGAGAATATGCATGCACATGATACCCATACCACTCGTAACTTGGAAATAATTGTTATTGTCAAAATAAAGTATTTTCCATACTTAGGAAAAATAAGTCCAACTAGGCTTATAAAAACTTGTTGTAATATATCGTATATAAAAATGTTAGTGTTATATTTCTTACTTGAAAACTTTAAAATAATGTCTAGTAGTTGTAAAAATAAGTCTTGGGTCATAAGTTCTTCATTTGTTAAGAATATAACTCCTTGAATGAGAATCTAGAAAATATATTATTTTGTACGTAGTTATATTATTTTCTAGTAGTGACTATATATATATATATATATAGTTTTGACGATATTAAAACGTGTACAACTTGGTCGTTTTAAGCTCATTTTACTCGTTCTTTATATCTACGGATTCGTTTTAGTATATACTAATATATTTTCAATATCTCGGCTCCACTAGGTTACGTCTAACGTCTCTATTTGCCCGTCGAAAACTGTCAAACAGCATGCAGTTTTCAGAAAAATAGTTTTCGTCGTTAAATTTTCAAAAATCATATCTCCTTCGTTATAAACTCGTTTTAATCTGTTCTTTCGCCAAAAGCTTCGTTCTTGAAAGTATTTTCTAAAAATATTGTCAAAGTGGACTGAGTAAATACGGATTTTTCTGGGTTTACCAATATGGGACAGAATGTATTTCTACTTGTTCAAAAACCACTTTCAAGGCTCTAAACTAGTTTCTAACATCACCAAACCACTTTCAATCACCACAAAACTAGTCTAATCCTACCATACACCTTCTTAGGGTGTCATAGGTTCCTAAACATCATAACCAAGTAGATCTAACAAGGATCTAACCATAAACACTTTCTAAGGTTCAAAAGTTAAAAGTTTGTAAAATAAAGTGGTATAAATAGCATATGCATGTAGATCTAGTATATATATCATATGGATCTTGTATAAACTTGATAAAATTATAAAAAGGAGTTTGATATACTTACTTCAAAGATTAAGAGTGTAGATGATGAAAACCTAATGATTCTTGAGTTTATATTTCAAAACCCTAACAAGGATCACTAAATAAACTAGTTAAACACTTGATCTTAAGAAAAAATATTTTGGTCTTGCCCTTCTTCCTTGTTGTTGCCGTGAGGTGAGCAAGAGAGAAAGAGAGGATGAAATTTTGAGCTAGTGAATTATGAGAGAAAAATGGGTGTAGTTTCCTTTTTATGTATTATTATTATTATTATTATTATTATTATAAGAAGTTAGTATAGGTATTTATGAGGCTTGAGTGATTATCTATATTTTGTAAGTGATTGGTATGGAAAATGGAGGGGGGTTGGGATGTGTAAGAACTTTGGTGGGATTTGGTATTATCTTGTATTTAATTGTAGTTTTAAGGTGTACCGGGTACCGGGTTAACTAAAAATAAATTTTTAACGGAGTTAACCGGGATAAAATAAAGTTGTAAAAATTATAAAAAAAATAGGTTGGGTATAATTATTGGGTGTTTAGATAATTGTTGTTTAATTTCTACGAAAACCGTCGTAATTTTTGTAAACTTACGTTAATAATTAAAATAACTTTCCAAAATACCGGGTAAATTAATATTATAATTTTTATATTATAAAAATGAATATAAAAATATATTGGGATCATAGTCGGGAGTGTCGGACGTGTTAGTCACATTATTGATCGTTTGTTAACGTTTATTTAAAAATAAAAAGTCAAATATGTTAAAAGTATTAATTTGAATATCCTACGAGTGGAATAGTATGCAAGTGCCATAATGATGATATGCGGACCATTTCTAGTCCGTATGGGATGTCCCTAATAATAATGCATGAATTCGCTCCTGAACCAATACGGTTACGCGAATTTGAATACTCGTAAACTAAATTTACGATGAAATGAGTAATGCACGTGAATAGTGGTTTTCTTCCGGGAATGAATAGTGTCAAGTGAATAGTAAAATTTCTGAATGTTTCTTGGAATGTCAAATTGACCTCAAAAATGATGAATAGTAAGATGATGAATAGTGATCGATGAATAGTGATTTATGAATAGTGAATTGGCGAAGTTTGGAAAATGACCGGAAATTACGAGTTGTGACACAAAATGTTAACAATTCTTTCTTGTATCATCTGATATACTTCCTGTAATGTAAGTTAAATTACACTACCATTATTAACATACTATAGCTTGTGATATAAAACTTTGTATTATGACAAGTGATTTTGCATTATATATATACTAAGTTTCATATGTTACCTCCTTCTTATTTATTTGTTCTTCTTCATTCATTTCTTCAAGTATCTCCACCAGTCCAAATTTTTTTCTATCGACTTCAATTGTCTCTCTTTTTTTCATGATATTTGAGTTCCAGCTTTTGAAGGCTGGAACTTTACGCTTCACTTCCATACCAGCAATCCTTGTGTAATGTAGATACACCAACTGTTTCATAAAAAATGTAAATATATAAATTGTTACTTGTGATAAATTATTATTTGTTGTATAATTAGATAATAATTGAGGATTTACCATTAAGAATGTTATAGGCCCATAATACACAACCTCCTTATTTTTTATGCTTTTTTTCCATTCTGTCTTTGAATATTTCGCACATTCCCATATGTAAGTGCACCAGTCGATGTCTTGGACATTATCATTTTGCAAAACATTCTTTAACACTGTGTACTTCAACTCTGAACTATTGTCACAACTTCCCATGGTGTTTGCAAACAACATAAGAAAGTTCATCTTGAACATGTAATCTGCATTTGTTGTTTCAACCATCACTTGTGATAAACTATTTGTTGTGATCTTCTTTAACTTTGCAGGGAACTGTGAATTCCATTCTTCAAAGAATGGGTCATCAGAATCTCTTTCTCCTTCTTGCCTTTCCATCATTCTTTCCCCCATTGGTATTCCAAAAATTTCCTTCACAGTTGTAGGTAAAATTGTGATATCTCCTGTTGGAAGCTTTAAACTCATAATGTCTGTTTGAAGGAGTTAATCACGAAGAATGCTAATTTTGTTGGTATTTTCCCAATTGGAAAATCTATCAGTTCTCCAAATCCCATCTCGATTATCACTTTTTTTCTTTCTGGACTCAAACATCTCATTACTTCAAACAGTGGTACTGAAGTTGCCCTTGGCCTCAATGTTTGGTACTTTTTTGTATTTTTGCTTTTTGTGACATCTTCAATTGGCTCTTCCTCCTCTGAACTGTTTATATCCTCATCAATCTTCCTTTTTCCAGCCACCTTCCTCCTTTTATATGTTTTTATCTTTTCTTCTTCTTCAGAAACCTCTATATACTCCTTATCAGCTTGTTCACCTTCATTAACTTTTCCTTTTCCAGCCTCCTTCATCTTTTTGTAATCTTCATGAAACTTCTTTTCATTTCCAACCCTAGTCCTTTTTGATGATGTGTCACTTTTTTCAGATTTTTCTAATCTTTTTTTTGCATTATATAGTTTTCGACCCACTGATTTTTTCCTCATCTTTGTTATAACTGGTGGTTCTTCAGTTTTTATCTCTGTATCACCTGAGATATTATATAGAAGTTAGAGTTGTATGCATGCCTGTTAACTTTTTTTCAGATTATCACAGGTGATAATATTATATTTTTAGAATCTACCTTTAGTAGATGTTGTAGCATCTTCAATCTCTGTTTGGTTAATTTTATCTGCATCATCATAAAGTATAATAAACAAGTCATTTCTTATCACAAAAAACTTCCGTTAACCAAATAGAAACATCTTATATGTACATTATCACTTGTGATTAGTTAATCCTATCATCTAAAACTGTAAAATTGTGATATCACTAGAGATACTTGTGGTATCAATGGCAGTTTTTTATATCACTAGAGATACTTGTCATATCACTAGAGATACTTTTGACATTTTTGATATCTAGAGAGAAAACTGTTTTATTCACATTATCACTTAAACATAGCATTACAATGTATAACAAACAAGTTGTTTCACGTCACAAAAACTGTCGAAAACCTAGAAGAAACATCTTATATGTACATTATCACTTGTGATTGGTATCAATGGCAGTTTTTTATATCACTAGAGATACTTGTCATATCACTAGAGATACTTTTGACATCTAGAGAGAAAACTGTTTTATTCACATTATCACTTGTGATTACCTAAACCAATCATATAATTTTTCATATTTTCTCGTCACAATAACTGTCATATTATCACTTGTGATTACTTAAACATATCATCACAAAGTATAACAAACAAGTTGTTTCTCATCACAAAAACTGTTGAAAACCTAGAAGAATCATCTTATATGTACATTATCACTTGTGATTACTTAAACCTATCATCTAATCTTTCATATTTTTCAAGAAAATCAACAATCAAACCATTTTTCATCACAATAACTGCCATAAAGTTAGTAGGAACATCTTATATTCACATTATCACTTGTGATTACTCAAACCTATCTTCTATTCTTTCGTATTATCTTCACAGCATCAAAAAAAAAAAAAAAAAAAAAAAAAAAAACGGTGGAAAATGAATCGACTCAAAAACTAGCCAGAACTTGTTATATGCACATTATCACTTGTGTTCTCAAAAATATTCACTAAATCAATAACAATATTATAAATGAGATCGAAATGAGTGTCATACCATTAATCGGATTTTGAGTCGGTTCATTTTGCTCCATTTTTTTTGCTGTATCAGTTTCTTCAGACTTCGAAGCATCCATTTTTATGATTTCTAATTGATTTTTATGGTTAAATCACTACTAATTTTTGATTTTAATTTTTTTTTTTTTGTTTTGATTTTGATAGTAGAGAGAGAGAGAAAGAAAACTGTTTTTGGTATTTTTGAGAAGGGCGTGTGGATAATGACGTTTGATTTGGTGGGGTAAGTTTGTTATATTTACAGTTTTAGTCCCTCCGTGTTTTTTTTAATCATATGATCTGTGTTTTTAATTCAATGAAACGGACGGCCCAGATTAGTCCGTGAGAATGTATGTTTTTTTGAGTCCGCAAAATAACTCGCCTCTTTTTGTTACATTGCAGTGTCATTATGTTCATGTCTGACATGGCCGGAAGAGCACCTCTTTAAACTAATGCTAGTGGTGACCACTTTTTCACTCAAGCAACTCCGCCACCTCATCGATACTTCAGCTTTCTCTCTCCACAACTCTACTCCAACCATAACTAGCTAGTGGTGACCACAAAAGCAACCCCGTAAACATACATATAAAGAGTAACAAAATTTGGAGTTGCTTTGTTAAATGTTTCGGTCACTCAACCAACCAAAACATTGAAATGGTCATCAAGCAACGCGTCGCTTTGAGCTAGGCTAATGGGGCAACGCATTGCTTTTATGGGGTTGTGGTTGGAGGGCAACGCCCATTAGCATTAATCTAGATTGTATGTGAGATATCATATGCCTTCAATTCTTTCATAATTTTTGTTTTGCATTTCATCGCCCAAATGCGGCTCTTGTACTTCTTATGGTTCTTTAATGGTTCTTTAATTCTTTCATATTTTCTTATGGTTCGAATAATATTATTGTTCACAAGATAGGATACATACGTTGTTAGTTGTAAATAGGGGTACTGTCAAATGGGTCGACCCGACCTGACCCGATTCGAACCCGATAAAGCCTTATAAAGTCGGGTTCATTCGGGTTCAACTCGGCTTATCGGGTCAACCCGATAGCCTTATAGAGTCGGGTTAAGGTTATATTTTTTTATACATTATCGGGTTCGGGTTCAACCCGATAATTGTATAAGCCTTCCTCGTTCTTTTTTCATTCTAAGCCCGATAACCCGATATTTTCTATGCATTAATTAATGAATAACTTTGTTATTATTTAGAATGTTGTTTGTTACTTTTTGCTTCTTATTTCGCATATTGTTGGATTTCTCATTCATCAAAGAAGAAAGTTTTATACTAATGTTTTTTTAATCAATTAAACGAATTTACAAGTACTTTGCCTACTGTTGGATTTTTCATACAAATCAAAGAAAAACGTTTTATATTCTTCCAAGATTTTTAATGAACTAAACGAATTTGCAAGTGATACCGGAACTAGTGGTCTACGTAATGCATCTGCCTTTTTATTATTTTTTTGTTACCGCCACTTTTTAAGCACAATGTTTATGGATTGGATCATCTATAAAATTTTCGCTACTGTCAACTATTTGATTTATTTTGTTTCTCCATCAAACCATATGCAACTAAAATGGCTTGATATTTTTTCTTTGTATAAAAATTATGCCAACCCGAATTGACCCGATAACCTAACCCGATATAACCCGAACCCGATAAGGCCTGAACCCGATAACCCGACAACCCGACCCGTTAACATCCCTAGTTGTAAATAATGGTTATGTTTCTATGTCAACAAAGTTTAAGATCTCGTATACGTGCTATGAAAGAGGATTAAGCTTGTCTTTGATCATATTTGCTCTTGCATTATATCTGATTTTATTGGTTATGTTTACTTTGGACGGAATAAAAACACGAAATTAAAAAACTTGTCCTAAAAGATTGGATAAAATGATAAAAGAAAGGAAAAATAACACCACTGGCGAGTGGTAAGTCCTTCCTTTGCTAAAGCAGTAGACCCGAGTTTGAGCCTCGCCTATGGGCAATTTTAATTATTTCTAGCCACAAGGATGATTAGTGTAAATGTTTAGAGCTATAAGGACGATTTATCTAATTAACTTAAGGACGAATTGTGTAATTTTTTTGAGCCACATGGACGATTTATGGAATTAAATTTTGATTAAATCCACATGGACGATGGTTGAAAATTTTAGAGCCACAAGGATCTTTATGTAATTAACTCAAGAAGGAATGGTGTAATTTTTTTGAGCCACATGGACGATTTATGTAAATAACTCTTGATTACCATATGCTACGTCAGACATTTTCCTAATGATGCATACAAAATGAAAATTAAAAAAGTATTTGAATTTAATAGGAAAATTAAAAGTTTAGTGACTACACATTACTCAAATGGGAAAAATATTTAATAATGTACCATACTTGTCACAAAAATTACTTTCGTGTAGCGTACAAAAAAATTAGCTTTTTGATGTACTGAACTTTCATTTTTGTCCTTTTTGATGTATTTTTGTGACAAAAATGTCCTTGGATTTTCAATATTTTGAGGGGCAAAAATGTCAATAGTACATAAAAAAAGGCCAAAAAATGAAAGTTCAGTACATCAAAAAACTATTTTTTTTGTTCGCTACACGAAATTAATTTTTGTGACAAGTATGGTACATTATTAAAGATTTTTCCGTACTCAAATTTAAGCATTTCAACTTTAAAGAATTAGGATGCATGTTTTATAAGCCGTAGAAATAAATATATCTATGCAAAATATGAAATTTCTACATTATTGAGTTGCTTAATAAACAAACAAGTCAACCACCTTACTAAACTAAGTTTAAATGATACGAAACTAAAGAAATTAAAAAACTAAACCGACATGTTTATACAAACCATCTCTTGTGAAGAGCGAGAATTTGAATCTTTAAACCGACATGTTTGTACAAACCATCTCTTGTGAAGAGCAAGTGTTAAAAATGATTTAATAGATGTCGTGTTAAACATGGGTATGTTTTAGCGACTTTGTGGTGTTTAGCGCATTTGTATGTCTTTATTGAGTGAAAAAAGGTTACGGTGAAAAAAAATCTATAAATGAAAAATGTGCAGGTGGCTTTGGCAAGAACATGTCCTCGGCAAAGGCCTGATAGGCCCAGTTGGTTAACATTGACTGAGAAACTTGGTGGGCCCCACACTTTGTCCCCAAAAGCCTTATATTGTCGTCGCCAAAGTTATTAGCCATGAGGTTTTAGTGAGGATAGTTTGGCGAGGACAAGTACTCGCCAAAGAACTTTAGCGAGGACTTATCCTCGCCAGAAGGGTCAAAATGTCCTCTCTAAAATCATCGAATGTTGTTGTAGCTTGTATTATATGATAAATGAAAAGTCTATACAAGCAACATATAAATACACAAAATAAAGAGACGATACCTTAATTCTAGACGAGCTAATAAGAGTGAGCCGACCTTATTAACTAACAAGTATGATATTAGAATGAACATAGAGTAGGTTTAGATTAAAGTTTTTAAAGCCATTTCTCTTATTAAGGTAAAAGAATTTAATCACTCCTGTAAATATCCATTTTTTTATTTATTTATTTTTTTTTAACTTGGCAAGGACCAAAAAAGAAGGTTAAATATATTAAAGGGACTGATAAAGTAAATAAGCGGAACCAAAGTAATCAAATCATATCCAAGAAGAAATAGTTGGTGAGCTAAACAACAAAATGTGTAAAAATGGGTTTAACTGTTCCAGTTATCATTTACCAGATGAATGGGTAAGTAATTTTACATGTTTGTTTATTTTGTAGTATTAAATATGTTGTTTTTAATTGATTAAATTTAATGAACCATTGAATCTGCTCTTGTTTATTTTGTTTTATGATGTGTTATTAATTTATTAGCTTTGTTTTTTTTGTTAAAAAATTTCATTATGTTTTTTTCACTTAGAGGTGCCAATTTGAGACCCAAACATGGGTCTCGTTGAGTAAATATCTAGTAGGTGACGGGTCTATTTGCGTATTTTTAAATATTATAGATTGGTCTAATTGGGTATTTGATCGAAAGTGTAGTTATATAACAATTACCCAACAGGTCTAAGCGGGTATAGCGGGTCAATTTTTTTTTTTACTTTTTTTAAACTTTTTCTATTTTTTACTCAAAAAAAAAATAAAATAAATAAATAAACCTATCTACGACCCGGACCCAACCCATCTAGACCCGGACCCATTTAGACCTATGCCTCTATTAGACCCGTCTAGACCCAAACCAACCTACACTTACTGACCCGACTCGACCCACCTATTTTGGCACCTTTTACTTTCACTGTTTTGTTAAGAGATTATTGTGAACTGAATATGTTTATTGATTACCAAGTAATATTAGGGGTGTTTGGCTATTTAAATTTTAAAGGGTTTAGTAACCATAATCGATTTTCGGATGGTGGATAGTCGTGTTAAAATTTAACCCGAACCCATCCTACTGATGAATAAATGGATCAATCTTGCACCTCAAGTACTAATGATCAAATATTTGTTGGAAAACGTCAGATTATTAACAATCGCAATAAGTCATTAGCTTAGTTTTTGTGTTTATTCATTACAAATAGTACTAATGCACTTTGGTGGTTAGAGGGTGTTTGGATTAACTTATATTTTGGGCTTTTCAACTTATTTTTGGTTTTACCACACAACTGCCCAAAAAATGTGCTTATGTAACAGCTTATGGGCTTATTTATGTATGAAGTTTTGTTAGGCCATTTAAAACTGCATAAGCTCTTCAACATAAGCTAATTCAAACACCCGAAAAGTAAAACTGCATAATCGTTACTTATGTAACAGCTTATGGGCTTATTTATGTTTTTTCTAGTTATAACAAAAGACGTTGAGTAATGATTGGTAACAACAAGTACGTTACTGTTATGATTTTGGCTCATGCTGCAATAATTGGTAACAAAATGCAAGTACGAACTGTTATGGATCATTAGTAAATACTATTTACTGTCTCATTTTTTGTAGCTGAAATTTTGTTAGTGATAAAATTATTCTCACTTTCATTTCCATTCATAATCCCCAAATATTATTTATTTTATTTTTTTGTATAACTAGTGAAAATGAATCGCCCTTGATCAAATACCTAAACTTGATTTATGTTTGTATTTCTTACAATTTAAATTTTTCATTTTTTTTTATTATTTTTTTTTTTTTTGTAGGTAATAGGTAGATAGAAACTTGAGTATGCAGTTAGGGTCTTTAATTATATAACGCATATAAGCCCTAGCTACTGAAAATCAAATTAAGGAGGGAGATGGAGGATTCAACGGATCGAATGTCGCAGCTTCCTGAATTTATCAATCATCACATCATGTCATTTTTGGACTCTCCTAAAGAGCGTGTTCGAATGAGTGTATTGTCTAAGAACTGGTTTGGGATTACGGCTTCTTTCCCCATTTTGGATTTCGATATCCGTAAATTTGAGGGATTCATTTCTTTTGACTCACTCGAAAATGGAAATCTCTTAGACAAGTTTTTCAAGTATGTTGAGTATACCACCTCCAGGTTTTGCCACCAAAATGTCAGTGCACATACGTTCAAACTTATTACAAGGCTTTGGGATGCTACACAAGTAGATATTGTTCACAAATGCGTTGAATTAATTCTTATCAAAGGCGTGCAGGTGTTGGTCATTGACACAAGGTTTTCATATTTGCCGTCATCGTTACCAATGTACCGTGTGTCTGACAAACTCGTATCTGCCTCTTCATTAACATCTTTGACAATACATGGTTGTGAGTTACCTTCGTCTATGATGGTTGATACCATCAAGTTCAAGTCTTTGAAGCTGTTGAAACTTAAACGTGTCCCTATAGACGAGAAGATGATTAAGCATCTGACCACTAGTTGCCCTCTTCTTGAGGAACTCAATGTTAGAGCTTGCGGGAGTTCTAAAAGATTCTGCGTTTATGGACTTCAAAATCTTCAACAAGTTAAATTTTTCTGTTTTGGTGGAATTGACAGAATAGATATTGAAGCTCCCAATCTATGCTTTCTTCAATTAACGCATGTGTTGGGAAGGGCCCCATGTTTTAATGAGGCTTCATGCAAAAAACTAACAACTGTGTTCTATTATGGGGATCCCTCTCCCACATGGAAAGGGTTAGCTGACTTTTCATCCAGCTTCCCCTACCTTGAAACTCTGTTTTTGGATCTTCCTAAAATATGCAAGAGCCTCAAGTTGTCAAGTCATTCCTTGAGAACATTTGTTCTACATTCGGACGATTCTGATTTTGAACAACTTGATATCGATACCCCTAATTTGCTTTCATTTGAATACACATTCAGTGATTCAGATTCTCCCTTTGCCGTGAAAAGGGATTCAGTCTCATCAAAATCACGTATGGAATGCCACCCTTTGGGTTTTGTTGACGCTCTTTGGTTTAAAAAGTTGAGGCAGTTTTTGGACAAGAAAGTTCAATTCAAAGAGTTGAAGTTGTGTATTTGGACGGTATTGTATTTACCCAGAATTATTTTTTTCCAGTCATTTATATGTTTGTACTTGCTCTTGAGCAATGATATAAAATAATCTTCACGGAAGATTGTACTTACAAATTGTCTTTTTCTAGATTCCGTCTGAAGTCGAGGAATTGAGGACGATTCAGTCGCCGCCTTTTGAACTCGACCACGTTGATCTAGAACCAGACTGCATAAGAAATTTATCAGATTATTTAGCTGTTGTGGATGGCGTACTCTGGTGTTGCAGACCTCAATCACTAACTTTAGAATCAAGATTTCCTTCTATTAATTTTGAAGAATGGAGCCATATTGTCAAGGTAAGTTTTATGTGTACTTTATAGTACTGCACAGAACATGATTTAAATTCTCTTTCTTGGTTTTAATTAACTAAAGACGTGACTATTTGTATTAAATAATCTTGTTATATCTTTCTCAGTTTACGTATGAGAAGTTACTTCTACAAGAAGATGAAGGCCAAACTAACATTCATATTGTGATGTCTTCCTCTTCCAATGCCAAAAAGCACTTCAGTGACTTGACTTCATTGTTGACTGCATTACCTCGTGATGGACCAAGACCAATAATCACTTTCATAAAGGAAGAAGGCACAATTATATTTTTCTTTTTAGATCAGCTAATTTAATGTACTCATGTATGACATATTCGTTATCTTTCCATGTATTGTTAATATGCAAACAGTACTTCAAGAAGCGGGGTACGAGATTCCATCAGTGTGGATGGAAGGAAGTATGCATACTCAGAGTACTAGTCTCCAAAAGGTTTAAATCGGCCTAGAAACCTTGATCCCGTGAACCCCAATGAATTGGTTTTAATGTTTTGTGGGAATTAGCTCCAATAACTAATGAAAACTGATAAATGGAAACATGTTGGTTTGGAAATGTAATCATGAGGATATGGTGGGTGATTTAGGTGAACAATGGAAGAGTATAGTCTGATTGCTGGAAAGATTATCTGTTATCAGAGATACTGTTGTATCAGACATAGTTTAGTTTTTAGTTTGTATGTCTAGCAGTTGAATAAGTAGCTATATGAATGGTTTGTTTGGGACTTGATATTGATGTGATGACTCGTATCTTTTAGTATGTACTCATGCATTGAATATTGGTAATGATGTGATGACTTCATATCTATGGTGCTTTTGCTACATATTGTTCAGCTATATAGAAGTGCTTGTGTGTAACTTGCTTATTCACCAGGACTGAGCAGGTAATGTTTAGACTCCCAAGTCCAAACGATGTCATCCCCATTCGGCATTTTGTTGATTTTTGCAATTGATTATAGTTCAAATACTTAAATTGCCAAACACATTTTTAGTTATATGGTCCAGGGTTCGATTTAATAATATGTATTTATCATTGGTTCAGCTGTCCAACAAATACTTTGTGATGCTGCTGCATATGTAGATTTTTAATGATTCTGAATTATAAGAAATAGGGTGGTTACCAAGTTTGCAAGTCTAATTATTACCACTGTTATCTATCTGATCCCTTCAACTTTTATTGTTCATTTGATCCGATCTATTTAGGGGAGAGCATCGGGCCGGAACCGATCCCGTCCCGACCCGTCCCGACGAAGCCCGATCCCGATTGTGGCCGGAATCCTAAACCGACTCCCGATCCCAATTGTGTTCGGTTAGTCGGTATCGGAATCGGATAGTCGGTATCGGTCGGATTAGCTTGTTATTGATCGGAATCATCCCGTCCCGACCCGTCCCGTCCCGACCCGACTCCCAATTGTGGCCGGAATCCAAAACCGACTCCCGAACCGTTTGATAGTCGGGATCGGAATCGGGCCGGCAGGTTGGTCGGAATCGGGCCGGAAAACGGGCGGCGGGCGGTTTTGCTCACCCCTAGATCTATTTATAAAATCTTTGTGTCCTCTCCTCTGGTTCGAGGCAGAAACTATGTGGCTTGATTTGCTTATCATAGGACAAAAAAAGAAAATAGCTAACTAGAGCTCAAAACCTGTCAAACCATACAAATTAACCTCAAGACAATAACTATTCATGTCGCAAATCCATCAATCCCCAACATGTGACAGAATTCTTAATAGATACAAAATGAGCCAGTTGGGCGGCATACAATGATAAACGTCACAGAAAGAAATCTTGAAGCTCAGAATTTTTGTGAACGATAATCAGGAGCTATCAACCATGTCAAAAAGAAACTTAATCCTAACTACTCTAAGCTTAACCCGTGTTTCCAAAAGGGGGGTCTCATGCCGGTAGGTGCTTCTGAAGTAATGGTAACTAAACATGTGCATAGGCGTGACCATGGTAAGTTCTACAAAATACAGATCTAGCTTGAGTTAATTAGCCTATAATATTGGTTGTTCTGGCCACGAATCTTTTTCAGCCTCGGCGGATTCCACGAAATTATCATTTAGCTTCATTTCTACAAGATCGAGTACTTTCACGCACTTTTCAGCCTTATCAAACCGTTCTTTTGCAGTCAAAAGCTCTATCCGCCTCTCTTCCAGATCCATTTTTGCAGCTCTCTTTACCAAAGTAGTGTTTGCCTTCATTTTTAGAATTGAAGTTGACGTTTTTTGGGCAGCGTTCCTTTTGTGAATAGCTTCCAAGCGAGCTCGAAGCCATGCCACTTTCATGTTGGTTGCTTCTGCATCTAACACTTGCATCTCTATTTCTTCCATGTCAGAAATGATGGTTGCGACATCATTGGCTTGAATTCGCTTGACAACTTCACAAACAACCTCAATGATAGATTCTCTCACAGAAGCTGTTTTGACTACACAATCAGATGCAATATCACCGTGTTTCTTGAAAATGGCTTCAAGGATCGGTGCATTGATTTTCTTCACTTTGTAGCCTTGGACACGTCTCATCCTGTTAACCTTTCTGGGCACTGCCTGCGGTATGATACGTGTCATGGTGTTGTACATAACCTTTTTGGGCGCTCCCTGCTGTATGATATGGATATAGATATAGATTAGAATTCGCAAGATTTCGGTTCTAATATGCTTACGATGGGCCAAAATCAAAAGTCTCTCAAAATGTACTTGATATTCATTCAAGTCCCCTAATCATTATATTATAATTATATTATAAATATATTAAAAACCCGGGATAGCTGAAGCTACAGTTGACTAAACAGTGTATGTGCTTCAAAAGATTGTATCCAAGAGTACAACCCGTTAGACCACGTTATTTTCCTCAGATATTTCCCCCAATTCTAGAGCGTTCTTCACACTTCCTCCTTCTCCTTCACCCTCAGAAAAAAACACACACACACACAAATAATAACTACATACACACGAAATAAAACCACATCAAAACCCTCAAAGAAACACACACACAGACGAAACAAAACCACATCAAAACCCACAAACCACAACAAACCAGAACAAAAAAAAAAGGGCAACAGAGATTGATTTCAATGCCTAAATCAAATCACTTATGTAAGTTTATTAACCCTACTTAAATCAGTTTTCAGTATTTTTTATTTTTAGGTTATTTTTTATTCCGAGTTTTAGGTGTTTAAAGGTAAGTATGAACAAATGGTCATTTTGATTCAACGCTTAGTAGCAAAGGTTTTGTGATTATTTTTATGTTATTTTTTTTTTCCAGCAATTTTGGCTTTCAAATAGGGGTTAATGGTGTTTAAAAGGCTGCTGAATGAGCAATATTCTTGGTTTCGCTAACAAGTCGTTGAAGATTCAAGGTATGTTTTTTTTTTTTTTTATTATTTCCATTTGAAACTTTTTATGCCACATGTGTTGAAGATTGTGTCTGTGATTTGTTCGGTTAAGTTATATTTTTGTGTTTGATGCGTGTTTGCTTTTTCGTGATGATTAAGATTTTAGCATATACATATAAGGTGTTTGATGAAATGTTGCTTATTTTTTTGTGCTTTAAAATTGCGACGCACGTTATATGGCAGATACTTTATGTCATGCTAACCTTAAACCAAAAAATAAGCTTAAAGAGACACCACTTAAATATAGGATCCTTGCTGTGAAAATGGTGTGAATAGTATTATTGTTGATTGTAAATGCAATGATAACTAGCTTGCTACTCTGAAAATGTAACTACGAATATTGCAGAAATTGAATTGTTTGTGTGAAATTACTATCAATGTGGACTGATTGTTAAAATGAAAATGGTAAAGTAGTTAAACTAAGCGTCTTGCTTATGGCATGACTTGGTGCTGCTGCTGACGCAGATTGTTCTTGCTACCGCTGATACAAATCGCTGTTGCTGTTGACGCGTCTTGGTGCTGCAGTTAGGGGTGTTCATTAAATGGTATTGCATCACTTTCACCTATTTATGGTTTGAGCATTAAATGGTATTGTATCTTGCTGCTGCTGCTGTTGTGATTTTTATTTTTTATTTTTATTATTATTATTATTTATTTATATTTTTTGGTTTTGTTTCAGCAATTTTGGCTTTGAAATAGGGGTTAATGGTGTTTAGGAGGCTGTTGAATGAGCAAGATTGTTGGTTTCGTTAACAAGTCGTTGAAGATTCAAAGTATGCTTTTTTAGAGGTATACCTTCTTCTTCTTATTTTTATAGTATTATTATTATTATTATTATTATTATTATTTTCATCATTTGGGAATTTTTATGCGGCATGTGTTCATGTTTTGAAGATTGTGTTTGTGACTGTTAGGTTAAGTTATATTTGTGGGTTTCCTTTTTCGTGATGATTATTTGTGCTTGATTGTCGTGGTTTGTGTTGCTGTACAAAGACAAAGGGGTCGGTTAACTGTTTTAGAAGTGTCTGGAGGAGGTTCAAAAGAGGTGGAAAAGGTGTACGCGTGCAAGGGCAGCTGGGGGTTTAGCTCACTATTTATCACATTCAACTAAAATTGGCCGAGTTGGGTAATGGACCAATGAATGTCAGGCTCACAATGGTTCACGTACAGGGTGCTTTATCTATACTTCTAATTGCAGCTGCTGATGCGGTTTATAGATATTGACGCGACCTCCTGTTACTGCAAACGCGTCTTACTGTTGGTCATGGATCTTACTGCTAATGCATTTACCTGCTGTTTATGCAACACTAATGCCAGGCTTACATAAAAGGTACTGCCAACCATTCTTTTTGTTTTATCTTTTCGGAGTTGATATGCTACTTTTTACACCTTATAGATGCGGATTTTTACTGCTTTTAGCTGCTGATATTCACCAGCTCAATGTACTATTTTTAAATTTTTTTTTTTTTTTTTTTTTTTTTTTTTTTTTTTTTTTTTTTTGCTTTTAATGGATTTGTATGTTGTTTTTAAAAACTTTTATATGCTATTTGGACAGTGGAAATAAGAGATGTTTGGCCACAGATTTTCCAGCGTTGTATGTTGTTTTTTAACAAGTTTTTATGGCCTGCAGATGATTTGGGTCAAGACAGAGGAGGGCTAAAGTGGATACGAAGAAGGAAAAACAAGTTCATATTTCCAGGAGGTGCAACTCAGTTTATACATGTTGCAAATAAGTACGTGGATCAATTTTCCAAGGTATTCCATTTTTACATTTTCGGTGTGTTCAATTCCTTTGTTGTTGTTTCTTCTGATTAACCCTCTTTTTTTTTCTTTTTCTTTTTTTTTTTTTTTTTTTAAACTATTTGCAATTGATACCAGAAGTTTCATGATGTTACTGACATCCATGGTGCACGCCTTTGGGTAAACAGTGGATGACACAACAAGTTCTTAACCAAGAACCTTCAAATGAGAAGTTGTATAAAACTTACTACTTTGCAGCAACATGTGGTAATTCCTGTGCACACAGGTTTGTCCCACTGACTATGACTTTTATTGTTGAAAGACAAATCTTTGCACTTTCATTTTCTTGGTCTACACTTGCTATTGTCTAGTTTTATTTCAAAGATTAGATTTTTCTAGAGCAATATAGCTTTTTAATCATTTTTAAATATTAAAATTTTGTATAACTCTAGAAATAAACAAGATAAAAGTGTTTGCAAAGTCAGTCCAACCCGTTCTGAAAACACCCCTTTTGACCTATTAGCCTAACCTGTTTAAGAGTATGCAAATCTAGGCAAAAACCGTAAAGCCGAACCACAACGACAGCCATACTAGAATAGTTACCAAAAGAAAATGGCAGTACCTGTTCGTTATTTCTCTTGCGTTTTCCGTTCACTTTTGCAACAGATTGTGATGGCATTGGTGGATTTTCAAATGAAACCGTTTTCTTTCCATCTTCAGTGTGATGGCCTTGAAGGTTAACTCTATCCGTAGTTGCATGTTCACAATGCCTTAGAGTCTGCACCGTATCTATGCTTTCCTCTAGACACTCAGCTTTTATCTTATGAGTTGTATCGTTCCTCAAGTTGCTTGTCTCACTTGTACAACAAATAGTTTCTTTAGCCTCCTGTGAAAAAATGTAATTATAGCACATACGGAAATAACGATTAATATTATTCTTTTAACATTTACACAGGTGACAGACCACCCAAACATCAATCTGGTTTGGTTTATGCCAATCTGATTTTTTTTTTATTATTATTATTTAGAAAAAAAAAAAAAAAAAAAAAAAAAAAAACGTGGTTTTATAAAGCAAAATGCCAATAGCATCAATGCTTTCTCCACAACTAGAGTTGTGAAATAACAAAAACGCCCTGAATCTACTCACATATCTTTAGCAAACACGTGCAAACATTTTGGAATAAACATAAAGAGAAATTCTCGAATCATACCATATCCGGGAGACGTGGTTGCAGTTTAGCAGCACAGTTCAGAAGAACTTTTTCCCCTAATTGCCGACAACCAGGTGAATCAATCTGCAATAGTATCGGATGTGAATAGCGATGAATGAGGAACCTTCGTTAGTGAAGATGAGAAATATAATAATCATCTGATGAACCTTATCTAGAGTAGCAATTATTAGAGCTTCAAGATCTCGAGCGAGCTCCTCACGTCCCTCTATGATCATGGTCATAATTTTCTCCATCTCGAGCACAGTAGCAGAGGTATTGGAGCTAAAAAGGTCAGAGGAAGAAAGAGAAAACTCAGTTGAGCAGAGCTTTCGTAACAGCAGTAGCAATTAGGAGATAAAAAGTGTCGAAGAATTTGAAATTAAATAAATAGAACAAGTCCTACTACTAGCATAGAAATAGAGTTCTTACTCGGCAGAAGTTAAAAATTGCTTAAACAGGCGACCTACTAGTCCCTCCACTTGTACGTCCAACATCATTACTGGCAATCTGGCTTTCCTAAATATTTCGAGAACTTTAGTCGTCTTACCACAGTATCCACTAGATGCAGAATATTGTTTCTCAAAGGACGTCACTAACACTTCAAAAAACTCCTGTCCACCAACGACAATAGAAAGGCAGTTACTTAGGACTATTAGTACGTTATACTATGAAGATTCTCCACTAGTCAAACCGAAAACTAGAAGTTTCATACCTTCATTTGTTCGTGATTGTAAGGGGCGTTAGGTGCCATGATTCTTATAATCTCGCAGATGCAACATACAACTGAAATGTTCACATTCACGTCAGGATGTTTCACCAGTTTTTCAGCAGTCAGTGCCTGAATGATTGGATGCAGTACTTTAACCATCGCTTGGTATGGCGGTGGTTGCACCCTAGATAGAACTTTCTCCATTTGCTATCACATGTGCAAAAGTTAGTTAAAAAAGAATAGCAATTTGCTCTCACTTTTGGTCTGTTATGGTATATTATGTTTTTGTAATTTCACCAAACTGTAAGGACAGTTTATCTGTGATGAGATTTATGCTGTTTATCGACTTATTTATAGAGTTATCAAAGTGCTTATTTGAAATAATGCAATCTACTAATATTGATAACTCAAACCGTTTTTACTTATCTGCTTAATTAAGTTTGGCAATTACCAAAAAGGAGATTGGGGCGGATCATATTGCTGTAATCTTTTGTAACATTTGCCCAACCGTTACAAAAAAATTCAACGAAACATGATTATACATCATCTATGTGGTTTGGTGAAACTTATGGAAAGCATCCCTCGTCGATACTTTTTGCATAAATGGTCCCTAACAGAACCCGTCGTAAAGTAAACAGCCACGACAAGGCGACCATTTATGACATTAGTATCAGCGAATGACAATCTTTGAATTTAAGCCCAAATTTTCAAAAAATAATGTATTCAAAGTGCTTATTTGAGATCAAAGTGATTGTAATTTACTGTTAGTGAAATCCAAACTATTCGGCTTACCTACTTATTTGGGGGCGAAAGAAGCAAACCTACTTATTTGACACAAAATTAAGAGGATGTTTGGGATTATTCATTTTTTTCTCCTTAAGCTGAAAAATAAGCACTTGAAGAATAACTGTTTAGAATAGCTAATTATAAAATATTTATGACTAATTTCGGGGGTGTTTGTTTAAGCTTATTTGTGGGCTTATGAGCTTATCTGTTTTCGGCTTATATTTCACAAGCCAAAACTTCCCAGCTTATTTTTAAACTTATGAGCATAAGCCGAAATCATATAAGCTCATAAACCCATAAATAAGCTTAAACAAGCACTTTAAAAGAAGCCCATTTCTACTTGCTTATCAAAGACTGCTTATTTTACCTCAAGATAGGCAATGAAACCTTTTTTTTTTTTTTTTTTTTTTTTTTTTTTTTTTCTCTTAAAAATAAGCAATCCCAGAAACCATCTGAATTTTGTACCCCAGAAACTCCCTGTTTACTTTTTCAAAAGTGCTTATTTTACCTTAAAATAAGACTCCTTAAATATGAGTAATATATAAGCAGAAAAAATAAGCAAATCCCAAAAAGCCTTACCATAAGAACGTTGAGAATGTCAGGAGTGGAAGAAGAGAGATGAAACAGCTTATTCACAACATCCATCAGCTGTCTAGTTAAATAAGACATTTTGGATTCTCAAAAAGCTGACGGCAGCAAATGATGATGATGCTTTTAGTAGACTACTCATGCACTCTGGTTTTCAAAAAGGGCGTTTGTTTGGTATATATCTGTACTACATATAAAGTAAAAAAGATCAATCTTGAAAAAATGATCAATCTTGAAAAGTGGAAATCTTGAAAAAAATTTATTAAAGGAAATTATGAAATGTAATTAAAATACTCTTATTAAAACACCCCATTACTTAAAAGTACAATGATTTATTCACATTATACAACAAATTAAAAACATATCTACCAAATTAAATACAACCAATTAATACAAATCACAAACCGGGTTGACCCAGGACGCTTCAAACCCGACGGGTTTAATCGGTTTAATTTGACCCGTTTTCGACCCAACCTAGCAAGTTGACCCGGTTTAAATTGACCAATTTTTCGACCGGAACGGTTCAACCGGTTGAACCACCCGGGTCTAACCGGGTTTCAAAACATTATGTTTAATTCCCAAATTTTCAAACTTTTATTATTTTTCATTTATAACCTATAAACTTTTTTTATAAATAAACTATTTGTCGCTATAAAATCCCGTTGCTATGCACGGGTTTTTTTGTAAAAGCAAACTTTTTAGAACTCAGAAATAAGCTAGAATAAGCCAAAAAGTTGAGACAGTTGACCTTGGTCAACTATGGAGGGAAATAAGCCAAAATGGCCTAAGTGGGACCCACTCCTGCTAATTCTGATCTAAATAACTTAAATGAACATGAATAAGCCATAAAAATCACAAGGAGTCCACAGAATAAGCAATAAGATCAAAAATAAGCACATTGAAACTTGTTTGAAACTGAAAATAGGGACAGAACTTTGGGCTTAATTTAAGTGGGGCCCAGGGGGTCCAAGGTCAAAGGTAAGGTTGCAATGTGGAGCTGGCAAGGTGGTGAACACCTTGGAACCAAGAACCACCACTGGGGCCCACTGTGGTGGCTTGTGGCAACCACCAAAGTGGTGGTGGTAGGGAGGGGGTCTGCTGCACAGGGCAAACAGACAACCCTGCAACCCACTTTGGGGGTGTGTGGGGCCCAGCAGAAATTTAGCAAAAATAACACAACAATGGGACTCAATAGCTGAGGTGGGGGGCTACAACATATCAAAAGTTCAAGGCCTGAATCACTTCCTAAAATTCTAGAAAATTCTTGCTATATTGGAAAAAAACTGAGTAAGATTAATTTTGACTTTTGAGAAAAACTTGCTTATTTGACTTTTATGAAGTTTGGGCTTAATCTACTGATTATACATGTTATTATAAGCTATGATGGAACTAAATTAAGCTAAGATAACAAATTCTAAGTTGAAATGGGTGATTATGGGACCAACTGTATTGACAGTTAACTGTCAAGGGGGGGTTGGATGTGATCTTTGACTTTCTGAGGTTGAGCATGCAATGTCTTGGTTTACTTAGTCCTAGTACCACCTAGGGAAGCTGAGGGTGCAAAGAAACAAGCAAGAGAACAACTGCCATACATGAAACTAGGCAAAACCAAACACCCCTTAATGGTCTAATTTAACTATGAAACAAAGAATTTAAACACAAAACTCCAAACTAATGATCAACTATGCTATAATATTGGTTGGCTCTAAACCGTCAACCTAAATTGACCAGGTGATGGTCAACAAGGTCAAACTGCTCAGAGTCAATGCTCCGCGGAATATAGTGTTTCCCCGGGTCGTTATGTCCCGACGAGGTGTGGATTGTAATCAAACGGTTTCGTGATCGGGTGAATCTGGATGGATAAGGGTTTGAGTGAGATTAAACTAAGGAATATACGAAGAAATAGCTTAAACAAGCTATATGAATAAGACTGTGAATTCAGAAAAACTAGAAACGATTAAAACCTAAAAACGCGTACGTTACGTTTAAATAAAACGTAAACGTACGAAATAAAAAGTGAAAACTGAAATCTGAAAACCCCCAGGGGGTGAAAATGACTTTTTTACAAACTAAAAGATAAAAGAAAATTTTTAGAAAAAGAAAAATAACTTTTACACTAATTAATTATTTATTGTTAATTAATTACTATTTAATACTAATTATTAATACTTAAATAACTTAAATACAATATAATATTATTTAAATACTAGAAAAGTGAAAATAAAATTTCTAAAATTATAAAATAACTAAAAATAAGTTTTAAAATTAAAAATGTGTATTTTTGTCTTTTTGTGATTTTTCTATTAATTAATTACTAATTATATATTAATTACCTAATTAAACTATTTAAATTATAAAAAATAGAAAATGAACAGTAGAAATTATGAAAAAATTCCTAATATTATTTTACATTATATAAAAGCTAGGAAAAATATAAAAACTAGGTTTTACTTAATAAAAACTAATTATGCTATTTAAACTTAATTATTAATAAAACTAATATTAAATCTAATAAATACTAAATGACAAAATTAAAATCTGAGAAAATTACTAAAATTACTTTAATATAAAAGGTAATTAATAAAAATATAAAAATACCAAGTACTTAATAAAAATCTAAAAATGAAAATTAAAAATTAAATTATATTAAATAGAAACTATCACTTAAAATTAAATTGACGATTTTTCTTTTGGAAACTTTTTTAACTACAAAAAATAAGAAACTTTGTGAAGACAACTTTTTCCAAGCTTAAAAATAAGCAATTTGGACACTAAAAGCTAAAATTGTTGACTTTTGTTGACTTTTTGAAGGAAATAAGCTATTGTGGGGTCCACAGGGGTGGATTCTGGTTCACATAAGTTATTTAGATTGGTATAAGCTAGAAACAACAAATTAAACCCCTGAATAAGCCAATAAGCACAAAAATAAGCACTTAGATTCTTGGTTTCAACACAGAAATGAGACAGATTTGGGGCTGATCTAGGGGGCCCACAAGGGTGTTTAAGCTTAAAAGCTCGGCACCACTGGAAAGGTGGCCAGCTTGTGAGTCCAAAGAACCAAGGGGGAGGTTGTGGGGCCACTGTGGAGTCCTGTGGGACCCACCAAAGTGGTGGCAGTGGGGTGGTTTGCTGGTGCAGCAGGGGCCTGCAGCCCTGTTTGGGGGGTTGTGGGACCCACAGAAAAAATCACAAAAATGTAATGAAGATGGGATATCAAAGATGAGGTGGGGAGCTATAACTTCTGAAAGTTTCACAGCCTAGATCCTAACACAAAAATCACAAATATTCTTGGAATTTTTGGAAAAACCGGGTAACATGCAATTTTGACTTTTGAAGAAAACATGAAAAGTTGACTAAATTGAGGTTTGATTTCTTCTAGGTTACTGATATTGTTGTTTTAAGCTAGGATGAAATGAGATTGATCTATTCTAACATTATATGAGCTAAAATGATTGATTACAGAACCTAAATCTAAACAGTGAAGTTAAATGAGTGATTAAAGAGTAATTTTGACTTTTTATAAAACAACACTAGTATTTTATGCCTATGCTAACCTAAACACACCTAATGCAGCCTACCCATGCCAAATGAACAGCAAAACAACAACAAGAACATAGAATAAAAACCTGATCCAAACACTACCTTATGCACGCTTTTAATGATTTCCAATGATTACGGCACGTCATAAGCCAACCAAAAAAAATCTAAAAAATAAACAAAAAATAAAAGTAACTAGATAATCTACTAAATAAGCTACAAACCAAATTTTAGAACTAACAGACTTGTAACGAAGAAATTAAAAATCAAAAACACATTCTGCTGTTAAAAACGGCTATTTTCAGCCCGAAAAAGGATGATTACGCCTTGTAAAAAAAATCTAAAAATTAAAATAAAAATACCAACAAGTAGATAAGCAATAAAATAAGCTACAAACCAAATTTCAGGTCAAACGGACTTATAACGAAGAAATGAAAAATCAAAAACTATTTCTGCAGTTTGGCACTTTTTGACTTTTTTCAAGTTTTTGAATATGTTGACTTTTATGAACTTTGATTGATCCTAGATGATTAGAGATGAAACTAATTTAAGCAATTTTAACAACTAATGTAACCATCTATAAGATTATGCAACTCAAAATACCAACAGTGAATGCAAAGATGAAATTTAAAGTTGATTTTGACTTTCTACCAAATGGACCACTGGTTTTTATGCTACAATTACTCTAATAGAACCTATTATGACTGGTCTTAACCAACAACTACCACTGAAACATGCTCTAACACCATAAACTGCCCTAAACCAAACACTCCTTAAAGAAAGGCTAGTATGTGATTTTCAAAGAGAATGCCTTTTTTAAACCATGAGACTGAATTATAAGGTCATATGATGATATAAGAAGGAATATTAAGCACAAAAAGACCACTGATAACAACTATAACTCAAGAATCATAATTAAGCTAAAATGGCAGTGGAATCCAACAACTAAGCAACCATGAATCCAAATGAACAAGTAGGTGATTTTAAGCAATAATTTAACTATGTTACTCTAAATTAGCATAAAAACACAGATATAAGTCCTAGATAAGCTAAGCTACAGTATCATGCTAAAAATTAAGAAATAGGCTTACAATTGAATCCAACTGAGAATCAAGTAACCAAGGACCATAATTCACCCCTAAAGCTTCCAAATAAACCCCTAAACCCAAGGCAATCCAGAATTCACCTTGCTTCAAGCTTTCTTCATCCTTTCCACTGATTTTTGAATTTTACACTATTTATTTGTATTTTTGAGTAATTTTGAGATTTTGATACTAAACTTGTTAAAAAGCTTTGCAAGCTTTTAAAAACTTATTGATAAGCTTAAAGGAACTTAATGAAACAGTTTTAACAACAATTAACAAGATTCAAGTGAAATTGTCAATTTCACTTGAAAATGCTAATTCTGAATTTAATGAACAAGACTGGAATTAAAGGTTCAAGAAAGTTTATTTTACACTAAAATAACTGAATACAACCATTATTTAGTTAAGATTACAATTGAAAAGTGAAATTACACTATTTCTACACTAAACCTATATTAATTAACTACTACTCTCTTCATTCTCTGCTTATTTCTTTCTTTATAGACACAATTAGGGTTCCAGGTGGCCTTCTGAATATTTCCCATCAAATCTGGACCCTTGATTTAGGATAGAATGATCTCAGCCTTCAATATGGATTTTGGCGCCAAAATAGTCTACACCCACTCTCTGGATAACTTAAGGACTTTTGTGATCAATTAATGCTTCTTGGAGTATATGGAGTCCAAGGGAACAAGGTATGGGAGTAGTAGCAGAGGGTGATGGGGAGGTGGAGTGTGGCAGGCATGTTTTGCAGGCAAGTGGTAGAGGTGGGAGAAAGGTCAAAGGTGGGTTTGACTAGAGAATAAATAAAACGGGGTGTGGGATTTTATTTAAAAGGGTAAATGGGCTAAGGTGATGTTGGGCTAGGGATTAGAGGGTGTGTTGGATCAGTTTTGGGTGGGGTTTGTTTGTTGGGCTTGTTTGTTTATTTTAAGCTTATGAAACCACAAAGACCTATTATGTAACAATCTGAAAATCCAGGGCTGAATATGTAAACTTCCAAAAGTTGTTCAAATGATGAAACATGCCAAATCTTCATAGTCCAAGGTCATCAAATCCAATTTTTCACTTTTGGTCCTTCAAGGACTAAAATTGCCAAATGTTGAAACTTGAGGGGTTAAATTGCAATTTCATGAAAACTTTTATCCAAGGATCAATATTGAATATTTTTAAATTTCCAAGGACTAAAAATGGTTTTTCATCCAAAAATATCCCACCAGGGACCAATTCTGCCAATGTTTGAAACTCCAAGGACCAAAACTGTAAATTCTCAAAACTTTTCAAATTTTTCACCAAAGGACTAAATATGATAACTTATGATTTCAAAAGGACCTTTGGTGATTTTTTCCATATTTTGAATTTTCAGGGACTAGTTTTGTAATTTTATGAAAGATAGGGGACTAAAACTGCCAATTTTGCAAACTTTATACGTTTTTCATCTGTTTTTGCTCATTTTGCATCTAAAACATATAAAACACAATTTTGAAATATTTTTAGTATTTTGATGCATTTCCGAGTGTTTTTGTATGTTTTGCAGTTCAGATTTGACAAAAAATGATGAGTGTTTGAGCACTCATCAAATATCATTAACAGAAATTATTTGAATGCTCAAGCACCACTAGAAACAATTCAAATTCAGAAACACACGTACACACTAGATGAATTGAAATTTAAGCAATAGACTTACAAATACTCCACACTGAGAACAAGTACCTAGGGCCTGATAAACTACCATCTACACTCCCCATGGAGTCCTAAAACCATAAATATTCAAATCCAACTCTGCAACTTCCTTTTCTTCTTCCTTTTTCTATATTTTTTTATTTTTGAATTTCTTTTTGTATTTTCCTTTTTTCTTTCCTTTTCTGAGTTTGACCCTTTCTTAAACTAAAGAAAACAACTTTGATAAAGTTCATGAAGGTTCTGAGACTGATTGAGATATAATTTAAGCAACTTAACAAGAATTTGAAAATTCTAAGTAAAATGCAAATTTCTTAAAAACTCAAACAAAGCTTGAAATTAATAATCCACAAGGTTCACAATACACAAATTTTAAATGAAGAGTACTTAATTTAAAAGAAAATTACAATTGAAACTGAGTTTACACTACCTACAATTAAGTTACCCTAAAACTAAAACTAATTAACTACTTAGCTTCTTTCTTTCTCAATCTTCTGACTTTTATAGGTCCTGGCACATCCCTTTCTCTTTCCCACTTCTGTTATGAGCCTTTGGATGGCTAAAAATGATCCCAGCCGTTTATTCTTGTTTTGGCGGGAAAATTGTTTTTGGCAGGTGTGAGTGGATTAGGTGTGGTAGATGGGGTATTAATGGAGGGGGAAGGTTGTAGGGGACAATTGTTGAGGAAGGTGAGGGTTTTGTGGAAAAGGAGATGAGGGGGGAGGTGAGACAGGGAGCGGGAAATGGGGGTTAAAGATGGTGGAGGTGTTGGTTTGACCTGGTCAAACGACCAGGTTATTAGTTTTAGGGGTTGGGCCGTTTGGTGGGCTTGGGGTGTTGCTGGATCAGACTTTTGGTTTTTGGGTTTGGATTTATAATACAAAAAAGGGTCCAAATGGTATATTTAGTATTACAAGGACCACATATGTCATTTGCTAAAAATTAAGGGACCAATCTTGCCAACTTTCCAAAATATTCCAAGGGGTCAATACTGACAAGTTTGAAAATTATAAAGACCAAAATTACAATTTTCCAAAATTTAAACCCCGAGGACCAAAATTGACATTTTCCAAAGTTTAGGGGTTAAACTTGCCATTTTGAAAAAATCTTTTATCCAAGGACCAATATTGAATATTTTGAATTTCCAAGGACTAAAAATTGATTTTCCATCCAAAAATATCCCACCAGGGACCAAATCTGCCAAAATCTGAAACTCCAGGGACCAAACTGTAAATTTCCAAAACTTTTCCAATTTTTCACCAAAGGACTAAATATGACAACTTATGATTTCAAAATGACCTTTGGTGATAATTTTCTATATTTTGAATATCCAGGGACTAGATTTGCCAATTTTTGAAAGTTGGGGGACTGAAACTACCAATTTTGCAAACTTTGTACGTTTTTCATCTGTTTTTGCTCATTTTGCATCTGAAACATATAAAACATAATTTTGAAATATTTCTAGTATTTTGATGCATTTCTGAGTGTTTTTGTATGTTTTGCAGTTCAAATTAGACCAAAAATGATGAGTGTTTGAGCACTCATCAACGGGTACTCGTCTATTCTACCATTGAAACCTTGAAAGCCAAAAAGGCATTTAGGGTGAATAAAGGAAATATTGATCTGGAATGGAACATGCGTAAAATTTTGAATTGATCACTTATTAAGTAAATAAGACTTTTTCTTAAATCTTTTCATGTAAGCCTCATGATACCAGTTGTAACCCACCCCAATTACGCATTAAGAAACGCACCAGGATTTTATTCATGCACAAAGTATCAAACCATCATTCAGAAAACCCTTCATCATGATCATTCAAAGATCGCCACTATTAAGCTTACCCAGGAAGTTTAAAGAAATGTGTTCACTTATTTCTTTGTTTCTACTTTCATGATTTTAATTGCAAGCACTTTATAAAATATAAAAAACCACATTGAATTCAAGCCCTTCAACAATTAGGTAACTCTTTTAGTTAATTTTTATATCACGATTGATTTGAATCATCTGCAATTTTAAGAAATTCCACAACGATTATTTTTTCTAATTGCTCGCATGTTAGGGTAATGTGTAATCAAGGCACAACAGATATTCTTGATAATGTCTGAATGAGTTTGGCATGTGTGTTTCATTCAGGTGGTCTGTTCATTTGTTATGAAAAGGTTTTTGCATTATAGGGAACTGGAACCATTAAAACTATAACCCTGTAAAGACTCAATCTTCTAATTTCATTCACTTTAACACTTTGAGCACTTTCTTTATTATGAAAAGGTTTTTGCACTTTTGAATCTACCATAAGCCTATAAATATACATCATGGTTAGAATTATAGGCAAAACCCGTCAAGAAATGTCAAGTGGGTTTAGTTACCTACTCCATGAGATATCACATTTAGTCAACATCTTCTGTGGTTAATAGTCTTTATCAGTGATCACAGTTGGTCCAGCTCTTCTATGGGTAATAGTCTATTAAGAGGCCTAAGGTCTTATTTATGTTAAGGATACATCTTTTTCACATTCATTGTTCACTCATTCATTAAACTGTTGGTCTATTTGTTGTGTTAAAATTCAAGCGTAAATTTGTGAATATTGGTTGTTGATATAAACTATTTGTGAATATTAATTTGAATTTTACCACTAATTAAGGAAATAAGACTTTGTAACAAAACTTCTCATGTAAGCTTCATAAAATTCGGGCCAACCTCAAGATATACGACCCATCCTTATCAAGTGTTTGTAGCAGACTTTTTGGAAAGCTTTCAAAGTTTATTCATACCAACATAAGAGTATATGACACAATATCATTCAAAAAAACCCCTTCATCAGCATCATAAAATCGCCACATATTTTCAGCTTCGATTCTTCAGGATTTTAATCATAGATAAGATTTTATTTTTTCATCTTTTCCGTGTGATTCTCGAATTCTTGTGAATGTATCAACTCAATTATGAATTGTTTGGTGCATGTTTGTCAGCTTTATGCCATTTTTTATTTGATTTTGAATGTGATATCAACATTTTAATATCGTTTATGTCAATTCTTATGGTGTAGTTACGATCAAGTATTCGGTGGTATTGAAATTCCGATTCACAGGTTCCAGATTCGCCATTTCCTTTACTCCACTCTTTTGTGTTTTGTTTTTTCAATTGTGTTTGTTTAATGCTGAGACTGATTAATATTTTGTTTTTTCAATTGTGTTTTTTGTTTCATTGCAGGCATGGTATGTGGGAAACTAGAACGAGTTAAAACCTCTAAAATCAGTTAATTGTGTGCCCATAACATGTTTCAGGATTTATTAGCATCTGAACTCTTGACATTTATCATTGGTAGTAAACATATATGGCTATCTTGAATCATATTTTATCGTGCTTATCATGTACGATTGTACCCTTCTTTGTATCTTTTCTTTAGATGTGTATCATATGTTTCTTTCTTATCCACTTTTCTTTCTGGTTCAGATATTAAGAACCTGGCTGCTTTGACGAATGTGCACTTTTATTGTGAACGTTGTTCGACCAAGTTAATCAGAAAAATTCGGTAGGTTCTTTTGAGATTAGCACCTTAGCTTCTAGATTCATTCAAACTTAAATGTTTTGATGCACCCAAATCGTTTAATAACATGGCATTTTTTAAACGCGATATTGTCTAAAAGAAAGCCTGATTCTAAATCATATATGCAAAAATTTTTGGGAAATGCCATAAGTCAAATACTACCTACACTATTCACTAATCTCATTGGTAAAAAAATGTTGTTGACCATGTCTTCCTGGATGTGGTAACACGTGCTTCATCAATACCCATTGCAAAAACTTATAATACAACACCCCCTTCTGATTCTGTGGAACAACCATGAGTTTCATCTTCTCGATCAGCTAAAAGAGAACTTTTCACACATCATTTTTATTGTTTTATGTTTTATGTATAAACCTTACATAAAATACTTAACCATAATATCGCACCTATAACTATTTGCCACTAGAAAATCCGTTGCTATGCACGGGTATTCGTCTAGTTTCAATAAAGCACAAAAACCCATAAAAACCCTTCTACGAAACACCTCTCTTCTTTGTCTCAATAAAATTGTTCTTTCCTGCAGTAAAAAAGGAAGTGATTCGCACACCATTTTTTATATATATAAACACATCATTTTGTACAACAATGTATTACACAAAAAATAAACAGTACAACATCATAATGCACAAAGTGTGGTGCAAGAATAAAAAAAGTTTGTGTGCAAATCAACTCCCTAAAAAGACAGTGAAATTTGATTGAATATACCTTTTACATTTGTTGAAATTAATATACAAATTTTAAAGAAATCTATACTATATTATAAAGCCTTTCGGATATTTCTAAAATGAAAAGCTTAAAAAATTAAAAATTAACACTTGCTTATAATAGAAAGAATTCTATTAATTTTGCTATTTACAACTATTTAAAGCACACATACGTTAACATATACAATTGATGCACTATTTAAATTACCCCTCACTCAAATATACAACTATTTTACTGTATTGTATAATATAATCAAGCTACTTCTAATCATCTATTATTAAAATCTAATAAGCCAAACACTTAAAAAAATTACGCATCTTAAAACACGTACAGCTATTTCAAATGCGCAAGTCTCATCAGATATGTCATTGAAATGAACAACTTTAATTACAAATTATATTAATGTTTTGACACAAAATAATAACTCATACAATGGTAGTACCTAGTACGTGCCTCAAAGAGCTTAAAAAAATAATAAAAAAATAAAAAAATTTGGAGGTACTTATTATACATTTGCTACCTAATCTAATTATATTGGCCTAACACGACTATACAATTGGATACATATTTACATTAATTGCAGTTATACTTTTTTTTTTAATCCTAAACAATAAAAGCACAAAAATAATCAGGCAAAACTATGGCTACAGATCGACACAAGCTAGCAAAATATATAATGAAAAGGCTTATTGATTCTCAAAAATTAATCATCCACCATACAAAGAAAAGAAAAGTAGATTATGACTAGCAAGTACATAGATATATCTAATCAATTTACATACAAATTTTTTGAGCGGAGCCCCTCAACCCAATACAAATGATAGTCGTCCTTACTAAATGGGACATAGCCTACCAAGGCCTCCATGTAGCTACACCACTTATGGAGGAGATAGCCTGGTTTTCTACAAAGAGGGCATTGATTTTTCCATGTCAGTCATTCCTTGATGCAACTCCCGTGATAATAATGTTTACATGGAAGCTCAGTTAACATCTCTTTTAATTTGAAATCCTTTAGACATATGGCGCAAACTTCTTCACCTTCCGTTTTACTATACCAAGTGGGATTGGTTAGCCAGTGTTCTAAATCACGGGATATGATCTTACTCTTGGTGATGATCAACATCTTCAGTGCATGATCAAGTGATTCTTCTTTAGTCATGTAGCAACAGGGGTTTAGATCTCATTAGGGAGACCAATAGGGATAGAGTCCATCATAAGGAGAAACTGAAAAACAAACTCATTCAGGAGTACTTGTGGCAATCCATTGTAGGATTGATAAGAGTCAAGGTCAAATCCGTTAACAATAACTACTTGGTGGTTATGAACATACAACATTAATGGATATTGGAGAGGATTGAAGTGTCGCCTCGATCAACTTAACATATTTCTTAGGATCATCGATTTTCCCAAGGCTACATATATAAAAACGAACAGGCATGTGATTTATACCATCGATAGGCTTGAGATTTTCAACATTAGGGAGGTAGACAAGCTAGTGAGGTATGTCAGGAAAGGGGTATCCATTATAAGTAGGCATGTTCGCTTGTTAAAAAAGAAACCGAAACCTTTTTGTCATTCGTCGTCTATGAAAATTGAATATTATTGTATGTATAGGGATTAATTTGTATAGTAAGTGTAAATACGTACGTATATGTTTCAGAAATAGAATTCATATTTAATCTAAAGAGGAATTTCATCAAGGGATAATTCCCGTGATTCCACACATAACTCCTCAGTGAATATATTTTTTCAAAATACCCGTGATTCCACAAGTTTATATATAAACTAAAATACGTAACATACAAACAATTTCATATAACGTTTCTATAAATAAATGCTACACAATTTATGACCACATGTACATGTATACTAGAGGTGCCAATTTGTGCACAAAAGAAAAGAAAAAAAATAATTAACACTAATTTGTAAACTATGTGGGCACATTTAGCTCACACCTTTTTTAAAATGGGCATATATACCCCATTTAAAAGTTAAATGGGCATTAATGGAAATATATATATATTTTTCAATTCAAGAACATTACAAATGTTCTTAAAGTATAGGGGAGGGTTAATGTGAGATCAATCTTAAAGTTGAAAAAATAAGATCTAGTCTAAACAACCACTAAAACCATTTTATAAATAAACATATTAGCAATAATACACAAAAAATAAAGTAATAATATGAATTAACATTTTAGCAAGCAATAACCAACTGATACATGAGTTTGGATTAGTGATACACAACTATAAATTTACATGTCGAATCAAAGTGTATCACCTTAACCTGATACATTACATGTCGAACCAAAGTGTACCACCTTGGTTTCGTCTATTTATAAAAGAAAACCATCGGAACTTCAACAATTTTAGTTGTACACAATAAAAAATTTAATTTAATTCGAGAATGTCATTTGTCAGATTTTAGTTGAACCTTATTTTTATAACTCTAAGATTGATCTTATTTGATCTAGATTCTATATATATATATATATATATATATATATATATATATATATATATATATATATATATATATATATATATATATATATATATATATATATATATATATATATATATATATATATATATATATATATATATATATATATATATATTCAATTTTTTTAAATATAATGAGATATTACGTTTGAGTAATTTATTTCATTGTTTTAGGTTTTTTCCAAAACGATTCGTATAACGTGAGCCTGTTTGGCATGTGCCTGTTTAAGCCCGTGCCTGTTCGGGCCCGAGCCTGTTTAGACCGTGGCTCATGCTCGCCCGTTTTGCCACCTCTATTGTATACGTATCTCGCATGAGTAGAAATAACGGATTGAAGAAGTTTGCTTTCTGTTTTGAATTATTTTACTATTGTGTTTCATATAACGTATTTTTTATTATTACCAACTATATACTTTACATTTTTTATCCAGAAGTTGTTCTTTCTGCCTTATAATTTCATAATACATAATACTCCCTCCGTCCCATATTAAATGTCATGTTTGACTTTTAAAATCTTTCTTTCTCAACTTTAATCTTAAATATTTTTGTTTGTGTAATATAATACTTGATACAAAATATATGAATACATTAAGTTTTAAATGTATTTTCATTGTGTATATTTTTTATCAAATACTATATAACACAAGCAAAAATATTTAAGGTCAAAGTTGATAAAGAAAGAATTGAAAAGTCAAACCTGTACATTTGATATAGGACGGATGGAGTATCATTTACTATTTTTTTTTACGATGCTTAAAATGCCCGGTCTTTTAGCTAGTAAAAATATACGACAGAAAAATAATACAAATTAAAACATGTTAAGTTACTATGATACTCGTACTAAAACCAAAGGCGCATCTGCTACAACATAAACCCACTCTTCTCTTAGCTCAATCTACAGGAAAAAAAAGTTTGAAATTACCCTCAACATATGCAATCATGGCTTTATGCAAAGGTTATTACATATATAGGATATTATTATGCAAAAAGTTATTTCATCACGTCAATATAAGTTAACGATAGGCGTCAAGATCCGGTTTTGGATGATCTCCCTTTAGGAAATTTATCATCTTCAGGGATTTGGAATTCAAGGTCAAGTTTTCTCTTCAAATTGGTTATGTTAGCACTGCATGGTAGTAAAAGGAAAAACTGATAAATGATAATTATTTTACACATTATGATTACACCTACATCTATTTTACCAAATATTTTTATAGAAAAAAATTGCTACTGCTCACGGCTAGAAACACACTTTACTTATGTTAATTGATATTAATATTTGAGACTTTACTTTTTATACTTCCATTTTGCTATGATGTAATTGTAAATGATTTGTTTTTCCAAAATAACTATACGAACGGGCGGGCACGAGCCACGGTCCAAACAGGCTCGGACCTAAACGGGCACAGACCAAACAGGCTCATGTTATACGAATCATTTTGGAAATAACCTAAAACAACGAAATAAATTACTCAAACGTAATATCTCGTTATATTTAAAAAATTGAATATATATATATATATATATATATATATATATATATATATATATATATATATATATATATATATATATAGGGTGGGGTTATTCTAAAAAGGCCCTTATAATAAAAAGTGTAGGAAGGATTGTGGGAGTGACATGTGTCACCCCATGACACATCATATGACACGTGTCACCCTCACCCCCCCCCCCCCCCCCCCCCCCCCCCGGAAAAAAAAAAATTTTCCCGCCAAAAAAAATTTTTTCCCGCCAAAAAAATTTACTGCATCACTGTTATAAAGTTACTGCATAACGGTTATAAAGTTAATGCATCATGTTTACTGCATCACAATTATGATTTTACAGCATCACGGTTACTGCATTCATGGTTTTAATGTTACTGCATCATGGTTATAAAGTTACTGCATTATAGTTATAAGAAATTGCATTATCATAAGTTTTCTGCATCATATATGTATGTAACTGCATCACAATTAAAATATGATTCTTTTTTAAGTGTTGGTGCATCTTTATTATAAGTTACTGCATCATAATTAATAGTTATTGCATCAACTATGCTGCAGTAACTTATAATCTTAATGCACTAAAATTTAAAACTGTGATGCAGTAACTTTTATAATTATGATGCAGTAACTTTATAACTGTGATGCACTAAAAAATTTGGCGGGAATTTTTTTTTTTGTTTTGCCAAAAACAATTTTTTTTTGGCGGGATTTTTTTTTTTTTTTTTTTTTTGCGGGGGGGGGGGGGGCATGTGTCATATGATGTGACATGGGGGTGACACATGTCGCCCTCACAATACTTCATACACTTTTTATTTTAACCCATCAACCACTATATAATAGCCTAACATGACAGCGCCACATAAGCGAAAGAATGTCATGTCATTGCCTACTGGATTGCCTACATGGCACACACACCCCATGCAATAAAATTCGGACGAGATAAAAAGGATACTCATGGGACTCGAACCCTTGACCTTCCCTTCAACACTCAAGAATGACAACCACTAGATCACTTGAGTATTTTTGGTTTAACATTTCAAAACCAAAACTACATGTCTTACCATTAAATCTATATTTCAACCATTCATTAATTCTAGGGATATCAGCATAACCAAGAGATCATTTGAATTTTTGAAACCGAATCACATTCATTCACCCACCCTATAATCAAGGGATTTCACTATATAGCTTTCAATGTCAGTTTCAAATTTCATTCAACCACGATCAGCATTTTTCATTCTTCATCATTTGTTAACCTTTTATATCTTCAAGTAAGATAGATTTCTTTGTCACTAACTATGAATATCAAGTGTTTGATGAAATGCCTAAAAGAATTCATGTTTTTTCTAGGTAATGCGTCCAACTGATATATAACAAGAATGATCATCATTACCAAATCCCTTTATCTAAGGTAATGCGTCCAACTGATTTAAGTTTTTTGTTGATTAGATTGATATGTTAATAGTTTTAACTATTTGATCATGTGACGTTGGCCTTGATATCTTACCCAGTTGGAAGATAATTCACGAGCAATAAATTGATAAAATGTTTATTATAACTTTGATATATTTTTTGATCCAACTTTGATATATTTTGGGTTTTTTGGCAACTGATTATATGAAAATTCACAATTTTTTTTACGGAAATTTGGGTGTTTGAACAGCATGTGTTTGATGAAATGCTACAAAGTACTAACCTTTATCATGTGCAGGTTGATTATTAAGTACTAGCCCACCGAGCATGTGCTTTCTGTTGTGGTAAGCGATCTTCCAATGTTTATGATTTGTAGTTGTGCTTTATATGTTTGTGATTTTATTTATTGCCAGGGAGAAGATTACCATAGAAAAATTGTTTCATTTTCTTTTTATTTTCACATAATCTAAATCTATGTTGTTTTGCAGGCCCGCAAATGATTGCAAAGTCGCAATCTTTCTTCGCACCTTATCCTTCACAAGGTGATTTTTCTACCGTTCTACTTTCTTGTGCTAGCTATTAATAATCCATTAATATTACTTTCGTCACAAAATTAAAAATTTGGATATATTTTTTCTTTTAGTGCCTCTATCTTTACACAAATCATCATGATAATATTAGTAGCACAATTATTGAATTATTGTTTGGGCGTGGATGAAGCGTATGCTTAAGATATATGCTAAAACTCTCTAAAATACCACCAATCCTATCACATAAATGCCTTTCACCATATACTCATACCCACTGCATTTGCATAAAATAAAGTCCACAATGATTACATGACCTTCATTTATTATTGTCTTCTGAAAATATTCATGATACTGTTTAAATGTTTATATGTTGGTTTCAAATAGAAGATGGAATTGAAAATTGGAAATTCTGAGTGTAGATACGTTATTGCTTCTTAGAGTGAGAAGAATGTGGTTATACTTGACTAACCAAGTCCAATAATGTACCAAGTAAAATTTTTGTAGTCTTCTTAATAATACGAAGCTGTACGCTTTTTGAAAAATCAGTTTCTTGCAATACATTATCTCCCTCTCACCCTAACCATTGTCAATCATACATTTTGCCTTTAACATATTATGTCGGCCGGCTTCAGATTGTTGGCGACTTACAGGATACCACAAAACCGCCAAAGAAAAGAGTTGTTTGGAGAGATATAACTCTACAAAATCTTGAGTCATATTCATTATAAATCGCCAAACTTTAATACTTTTGTTGAACTGCCACTAATGAAAGCTTTCTCCTGCAGTGGCAATACCATAAGGTTTACCCTTTGAAACGAAATGGCACGGGAATTTGTAACGGAAGACTATGAGAATGCAGGCATGTAATAGTGGCGATCAGCTCATGGTGGGTCAAAACTTATGGAGGTAAATTCATTAACTCACAACTGTCGTTTGTATCTTGGATAGGTTTGTCCTGTACATCTTGGAAAATGGCACCTAAAACGGGCCATTTTTTTGGCGTAACTTTTGGGATAATTGTACAAGACAAACCTGTCCAAGATGTTGCCTCCAACTTTTGCAACCAATTCCAGATCTCAGAGCAAACCTATCCAATATGCTGCCTCCTAAATCCATCAAGGAAATCACACATAGTGTGAAACCTTTAATCCATAGAATGCACTATTCAAATTTTCATAGTGTTGTGTGCAACCTTTAATCCATAAACTGAAACCTTAAAGAATTTGTTTACAAATGTGTATTTTTAGTGCAGTATCATTAATCACACAAATAAGACTGAAGTATATTGTGGGAAAAAGAATAAGCTATGTCAAATCAAATAATTCAATATAAATGCCTATCCAAACACCCCCTGAGTGATTTTTTCCCTCTGTGCAGGTGTTGATCGTAAAAAGGGCCCAGAGATTGGGGAAAGAGAAAATCGATGCACAGTTCAGGTTTCCTTTTTTTCTAATATATGGTCCGGGAATTTAATTTTTATGCCTGAATTTCGTGATTTGTTTCCAAAATGTGTTGATTGTAGGTATATCACAGGTTGTCTGTAGCGACAGCGGACGAGTTCGTTTTTATGATCCTTTCCTAGCATCTGATAAGAAAAGTGAACGTACGAAATTGACCGATGTTGAGGTTCAAGGTAAATGTTATTTCGTTTGTAATGCATCATTTAATGTTTTCTCATTTATTGTTATATTCACCCATTGTATTTGATTATATTTGTTCTTAAAAAATGCTTGATGTAGGTTTTTTTTTCTTTTCTTGCAGTCTGAGTGCGGCTTGAAAAAGTACTGACAAAGGATGAACAAACACTGTTGCCTTCTACCGCACGGTGTCGTGTTATTGATAAAGGTTGTGGATCATTTGATTCGGATGGTGCAATCAAGTTTGTTTCTGAAAGTAAACATGTTGTATCACGTACCGTTGAAATTCGAGGTTAGCAATTTTTAGTCAGTACATGCAGTACTCATAAGCAATCATAAACATCCTTACTATCAATCACATATTCTTAAAACTAGCATATTTTCAAAATTGCTTATATGATCATTTATATTTGGAATAAGCATTTGCCTATGGTATGTGATTTTGCAGGTAACCAGAAGAGGAATTGGTCCCAGTGCCTATGGTATATTATTTTGTCCGGTTGTTGATCTTTTGGAAGCAACAAAATCCAAGAAAAGACCTATAGCTTTAGGTGCCTTAGGTCCGGTGGCAGCAACTGGAGTAACCGTAGTTGCATTTGGTGTCACCCGTTGCTGGAGGCGTAGTTGCTGGAAAAGGAACTGGAAAAGACACGAGCACTGCAGCAGATGAGTTGAGGGAGGATTTCTACAAAACTATCCTTCAAGAAGAACCTTTTAAGTCTACCCTAGGTAAGTTTTTCTTCAAAAACGGTTGTCGGATTGCACCAGTTATAGCACCTGAGCTATGTTTACCTTAATATTTTTTTAACAATTAATAGAATAATACAACGATAACCATAAGGATAGCCACAATGACAAGTTGTGTAGTCTATTTTCGATAGTTCAAGTGCAAATTTCTGTTAATTTTTTTATCGCATCAGTTTGCTTATGAATTTTGAAATATATCAAACAAAAATCAGGTGACAACATGCGATGGTTTTAAAGCTAACTGGATTTTCATATGATGCTGCATAAATGTGCTACTTTATTTCTACGAAATGAATGAATAAGTGTACGTAATTCGAAAGGCATAGATTATATATTAAAAACAAACATGTTTGAATAAGTTATATGCAAAAACCTTTAAACATAACTTATTGAAGCTTTTCAAAACTAGCATACTTTCTTTGACCTTAATGATTTTTGTATTATAGCTATTAGGTTGAATATGTTACTACTTTATAAAACAGATTGTTAAAAATTTATAAGCTGTGTAAAAGGGTGTTTGGATTACCTTATTAAAATAAGTTTTTGGCTTATTCAGGTTATGGGTGTTAAGGACTCATCACGGCTACATGCAGATTTTAAAAAAAGACCATGATTTAACTGAAGGTACTTTGTCTTGGTTTTTTGATAATCAAAGTTTTACGACTGGTATATGTAACCAAATAGGTTCTGATAATTGTCAATCACGTGGGTCAGTTTTTCCATGTTATCGGCGCCAACACTTCCAGAAGTGAGACCAAGACAAGATTCATATCAAGCAGGAAGTAGAACCCGTGGAGGAGTTGGTGCGTGTCCGCCTGTCCAACATCAATTTGCTAAAAGCATCAATTTTCGTGAAACAATGCCTTTATTGTGCAAGAGCGCCTCAGGTTTGCTACAAAGTCAATCATGGTGATTTGCTATGACAAAATATGATAATAAGGTTCGTGTTGAGGAGAGGTAGAGAAAAGTAGAAGTTGTAAATGGTATGTCGCTATAATTTCAGCTTAGTTTTAAAAATTTTCAAAGAATTTTAAAAAGAAAGGAAACCTGGGGTTTTGCAAACATTGGTTCCACGATGCAGTTAGATAATCAGTGAGGCTGCAATTTAGATGAAAGCATTACATAGGTTAGATGCCTGCAAATAGAAGTTGAGGTAAGAGGTTTATTACCCTTCCCGTGTAGTATATCTGAAAAGGCATTTGCTTTGGATGAGCGGCAAGAGATGCATCAACAGGTATAAAACTATGTTGCCAAAATTTGTTTGTGTACTAATCGTACTCAGTCTTATATTTATTTTAGGTATGCTTTTAGCTTTTGGAACTTTCAATATTATATCCACAACATACATATACTGATTCTGAGATTCTATCTTATGCAGGCCCTCTTTCACTTCTATTATTACACGTCTGAATTTGATGGTGATTGAAAGCTACAGGTTCTGAAAACATGCAGGTTGTTTTATGAGATCTTGATATAACGGTAACTAATTCCTGTTAAATTGTACATCTGAATTATTCATTGTATATATACTAATTGTAGAATATATGGCTTTGAATTTTTTTTGCTCATTACTTAATTGGTTTCCAAGAAAAAACAAGCTGAAGTCAAATATGTATGTGAATGGGCCACAACTGAAAAAACATTAACCCAAAACTGCAACGCGAATGTCGAACATGGAGATTGCTACGAGCAGCTGGTCCACTTTCTACTTAAAAAAAATACCGCAAAATAACTGACCCGCCCGCAACGCGGCGGGCCGGTGCCATTCTCGTGATGGTGAAAACACCACAATGTTCCTACAGTACTAAGTGTCAGTTAGATATTTAGAGTGTTGTTTGACAAGTTGGTGGAATATTGTGGTTACATAGTCTATTAAGAGATTGTCATGATTAGGAGGCATAAAGATGTGCCTAAATTCATGTCTAAGCCTGTGTGACATCATCCTGATGGCTGCAACTAGGGGATCCACTTTTTCACAAACCATTAGGATCATGCCACACATGTTTAGGCATGAATTTAGGAACATAATTTAGGCCTCCCAATCATTTTCTTATGAGATTATTTCAGATCAAATGGTTAGTTATTTTGTAGCAATATGGTTTTTTGTACATGCTATGCGAAGGTCGGGGAATTCTCAATTTCAGGGAGACATGTCAACATAACTAATAAGGTACGTTAACTGATGTTAGATGAAATGTACACATGTTTTTCATGGCTTGTGAAATAGCTTAAGTTGTCTTAAATAAGGTAATCCGCAACTGCCACCGCCTTCACTACCCCAGGTGCAGGAGCCACTTCATCCAGTCTTCTTCCTGTTTTCTATTGGGGCCAGGTGACAAGGGAAGATGTAATGTAAAGTTTATGCAGAATTGTACTTTTTGTTTTGGATCAAACACATGATTGTGTTTAGGATGTATCTCAATTACATTGGAGCATTAATGAAATGCTAATTTTGGTAATAATAAAATAGAGTGTTCGAATGTTAATTTAATATGTATCTCAATTACATTGGAGCATTAATGAAATGTTAATTTTGGTAATAATAAAACAGATTGTTGGAATGTTATTATCGTGTCATTTTGGAATGTCCCTCGATTTCTTTTTCTCGGCACACAAAAGGTTAATCATATGAGATCCTACTAAACAATTTTATGGAACCAAAGCTTAATCATATGAGATGCTAATAAACAATTTTATGAAACCACTATTCACTTGGTTCCATCTTAACCACACTCTAATCCTAATAAAATATATTACAATTCATTAAAAGGGATTCCAAAACATACCCGTACTATGCAAGTTTTGTCAACTTAATTGAGAAACTAAACGAAAGTAGACTAGGAGATGTTTATTTATGTATGAGACTAAACAAATGTGTATAAAGTATCTTTATACTAACGAGTTATTAAACTCTATTTTTTTTCTTAACTTGAAATTGATCCATTTGATCCATTTTAATTTACAACTCAAATTGATCAATTAGTCAAACTGTGTAATAAACCCATATACTTAATGGGCTGGGCATCGCTGCTGCCACAGCAGATAATTTATCTGCAGTAAGGGCAAGTTTTTTTTTAAAATTTACATTTTTGGCCCTTCAAGATAAGTACAATTTTCATTTTTGGCCCTTGGCTATAGCACAACAGCAGAGAACACCCTGCTGTTTTACAGCAGGGATCATTTGGCCATACTTAATATTTACAAGGCTAAATTCCATATATACTTAATACTAAAGCAAAATTCCATATATAATAAACCCACAGTCATAGATAATACCATCAAGACGAAAGACATAACAAGGCTAAACACATATCCGATCCAGCAAAATAGAGCAAAAATAAAAAAAGATGACAATATTTCAGCACAGATTTTATATGTGTTTTGTTGTTACACATTTTTTATGTTGTTGTTAGATTATTGTACACTTTTTTGAATCATTATTTAGGATCAATATTTTCTATTCATATATCTAACATTTAATGGTTTTTATATAATATCATAAATCGATCTCTTATATAAACACTGTTAATGGTTTCTTAAGGCCCCGTGAATTTTTGTAGTTATAAATACAAGTTTGGAATCGACATGCATAATTACAAGATTGGTTTATTATCTCCACCGACTAGCCATGTAACAAAAGAAAGTATCTTCAAGGCATACAAAATGAGGCATGCTTATCAAGTGGCGTTACAATATAATGATTGAAGAGGTTATTGAAAAGTATTCCTCACATTGACTCCTTCAATGTTTTTGTTCAAGTCATTTTAAGTTTAAAGGTTTCCTAATTGTTGTTTTATACTTTTTTGAAAGTATTACTTTTTTCATTTGTTACATCTCAATAATGACATAATTATTATGTTTTTTCATGCAAGTTTCATTTTTTTATTTGATCTATCTATATCATTTTCTTCAAGTAACTATATTAGTTATAATGTATGAGTTTGTATTTCCTTTATGCCTAACCATTATTTACTTATTTTATTATGAATATCATTTCCTTTATAAAAACATTATAGATATAAAGCATAAACACGTCATAATGAATATATGCTTTATATATATCAAGCTAAAAAAGAATTAATTTTATGTATACTATTTATTATTACTACATATAATATATGAGCAATATATAAAATGAATTATTTTTATTTATCCCTTAAATTTTTTTTGTAAAACAATGTAATGAAGCGTACCCGGCCATCGGCCGGGTCATGAAGCTAGTACACACACACACACACACACACACACACACACACACACACACACACACACATATATATATATATATATATATATATATATATATATATATATATATATATATATATATATATATATATATATATATATATATATATATATACCTCCTATATAATACAAGGTTGTCCTACTATTTCTCCCTCAAAAAATCTAATCAATTGACACCTGGAAACCCTTGAATTATCTCATCCGTCCATTTTTTTTGGGAAATTTGGGTGGAACACCTACCTCAGCTCTCATTTGATTTCAAACATACACACACGTATTCTCTCAAACAAAACTCCTTCACTCAGATCCCCTTTACAAACCCTAACACAGCATCAAAATCATATCCATAAACAATAATCTTTATCATCATCAATCGCAAATCATTAGTTCATGATCAAAAAAATCAGACCAAACACATCCATCATCACGCTCCCCGAAATAATAGTCTGATTCAAACCAAAATCAAGAAACGATTTGTGTTACATAACTCTACCACTCATTTGTGTTCTGTCGACATCTTTAAATTGGTATGTACCTCCCCCAAATCATTTAATCCCTAATTAATTGTTTCTTATTGATGATTTATATTTTATAAATTCATGTTAATTGAAGAATACGAAACATGGAGTTATATATCAAGACATAGAAGGCGAAATTGAATTGAAGGTAAAATTTTATGACCTATTTTGTACATAGATTACATACTATAATTCATAAAATTCGTGCTCTTACACGTGAACTACTCTTATGTATGCTCGGTGCTTTTTATGTGAAGTATAGATGGGATTTTGATTTGATTAATGCGTTTGTGAGTTAATTATGTATGCTAAATGTTTGATGAAATACTTTAATGAGTGAATGATTTTTGTTTTATGAGGGTTCATCTGGATACAAGCTTATGCGATGTGTTTATGAAGATACAATGATGGAGGTTATTATTGATGGGCATAACTCACCAGTTAACATACAATGACAAAAAGATCATGAACAATATAGGTGAATACATAGTTTTCCCTCTTATTTAGTCTTCTTAAATGAATTGAGATTTATCATTTGTTACTTATTTTCTATTTAAAACATATATGTAGGTATTGTGGTCTTGGCCTACACGCATAAATTCCCTATTCGGGCATTATCTAACCATACACTTGAAAAAAACATGTTGGCATGTGAAGCTAATCCAAAACACCCCATAACAGTTTTAAGTTTGCTGATTTGTACTACTTATATGATAAATAACGGGCCACATTAGTCAATCTAATTCTTGAAAGTTTTAAATTGTGAATGACGTTGTAGAGTGATTGTTTCTTAGATATTATGTACTTTAGGCTATTGCTTATCAATTAAAAGTTTGTGTCTTTCAGGTTAGCTTTCTTTATTGTTGCAGATTTTGTAGTCTTTTACCATCATGAGTTATAAGAAAAAGAGTTGACGGTGCAAGACTCACCTAAGGTAAACAATTATTTGATGAAACTATCATATAAATGAATATGTTATTTTTAATCTATAATGCTAAATGGAGATAAAGGTCCCAAAGTGTAATTTTTATGCTTATATATTTTAGGTATTTGACATTTTAGTTCTTTATGTTGTGTTTGTATGGTTATTATTTGTGGGTTTTTGATTATTACTTTTGAATTTAACAGGGGTGGAGTTTTGAGATCACTGAAGCATTGCGATTGCAAATGGAAGTTCATAAGAGACTATACGAACAACTTGAGGTATGATCCCCACTTATATATGCGCGCACACACACACATCTTGGTAAGGGATTTTTGAGGAAGATGTTAGCTTTTTGTTACAAAATAATATTTTTTAAAATAAGTAGCTTCGTTTGGATACATTAATTTCAAACTTTTATTTTACTTGCTCCTAAATGAAAAGCTATTCATGAAGCTCTTTCAACATATTGAAGTTGTTAAAACTTTAAATTACTGATATGCCTTCCAAACATTAGTTTACAATTTATTTTTTTTAGTGCAAGGTGAAATATTTTATTTATCTCCAAATATTGTACAGTGCTTGTAAAGCATACTAGCCTGTTTTGGACATACCCCAAAAACAGGACATCAAACAATCAAATACATAGCTATCAATATTGTCCAAACAGAGACAACACCGACTTACAATACAGCAGAATACAACTTCTATCATACAAGCACTAATATCAAATACCATCTTGAGATTCACCTTATTATGAAGCACTATACCATCTAGCTACATTTCCAACCTCTTTCAACCTTGCTCATTCAACTTGCCACCACAATAAACAAGGTAGAAAATAGATTGGCATCACTAGGCACCCGTAACCTCTCCACAAGTAAGGGCTATACCAGCTATGATACATTTCCATTTACTACAATGGCCTCACATAGCTGGGAACACACACCTTACAGTGAGTACCACCATTACCTCCTTGGCAGTGTATAGATAGGACCAAGTAGGTTCATCTTTCCCTCCTTACTATTCCTATCTTCATACAATGCCCACCAAAGCTCACTTTCCCTTCATACATTGGAAAACCTACTTTATGAATCACACAGAACTAAATTCTAAGAAAGCAAATCAATACAGTACATAATTACCAACAAGGCCTATTATGTAACTGTCATTGAGGCTTTAACAGAAGACACTTCTATGATCATCAGGATACAAGACCATCAATGTAGTGAGCTTTCACAAAAGAATTCAAGATCAGTAATGAGGATCTTAAATCTTTTTGGTAAAACCATTAATACAGAGCATGAAGACAATGCCTCTGCTGATACAAATCAATCACACATGTATCTTTTCTGCTGATAAGCCAGTGTTTGGCATAAGACTGGTCCAGACAGGAAACTACATTATAAGAGTCTTTAGTCAAGAAATCATGGATAAGACTTATTTGCAGCACTGTTACATCCATTTTCACACTGTAGCATATAGGATACCCATAAAACCTTGATCAAACTCCCAAGATACTAGCCATCTGTCACATTACAAACTGTCCCAAACACCCTTAACATTTTCAGGTATTAATACAGCTCACATGAATGTTCCAATGACTAAGAACTTTCCTAACATCGGAAGAGTTCTTCATATTAAGGCTCATAATTTTCCACTTTATATCCTCTTTTATGCTGTTTAACACCATACTTTCAGTTTTGTGAGTATTTTGAAACAGTCTAAGACTTCTTTCTCTCCAAATGTTGTATACACATGCAGCAATCCCAATCTTCCCCAAAATACTGATAATGCCACTCTTATTCATTCTATTGATCATAAACTGAATCAAACTTTGCCAATCCACAGGAGCATCTGCCAATTCTAACTCACTTTTAATCTCCTTCCAAATAGTTAGAGCAAACTCACATTTGAAGAATAAATGACTAACTGAGTCATAACACTTTAAGCACAAAGGGCAACTGAGATTAGCATTAGGGTTCCACTTCCTTATCCTTTCCTGAGTAAGTAATCTATTATGCAGGGCAAGCCACATAATAATGGTGTGTTTAGGGTTACATTGTGAAAACCAAATTATCTTGTACCAGTCAACACTAGGATAGTCAACTCTCACACATTTCCAAACATCTTTAATATTGAACTGAACACATTGCCTATTCACACCCATCCATAGAACAACATCAGGTTTATTGCACAGAACAGGAACTTGAATGGTGCTTAAAATAGGAAACTTTTCACTCCATTCATGAGGCCAATTCCACTGTCCATCATAGATCATATCAGCAACAGTTTCATAGCTATTATACCTGGCATCATAGATATCTCTTCTAGTGATATACTTAGAAAGTGGCTCATTATTGCACCATGGATCATACATAGAAGTAGACTTGCCATTACCAATATTCATTCTCACATAAGGTTTGATCTTATCTCTAAGTTCCAACATAATTTTCCAACCCAACTATCACCATTATCAGCATTAACATCCCAAAATTTCTCCCTTTTAACTTTACTTTATTAACCCATTGTCCCCATAGAGAGTTCTTCTTAGTTATAATGTTCCATGCATGCTTCATCATAAGAACTTCATTCCATTCACCAAGAGGTTTAAAGCCCAGACCTCCTTGATTTTTTGGCCTACATATAGCTTTCCAAGAAATTTTAGACTTTCCATTACTACTAGTATTTTGATTCCACAAAAACCCCTTAAGCACCTTATCAATTTCTTTAATCACTGCTTTAGGAAGCATGTAAACAGATGCCCAATAAATCTGCATTGCAGATAACACAGATGCAATAAGCTGTATCCTTCCTGCATAAGAGAGGCTTTTATTCTTCCAATCATTTACTTTGCCTTTGACTTTATCAATTAACATCTGACAATCTGCAATACTCAGACATTTAGCAATGATAGGAACACCTAAATACTTCATTGGCAGTTTACCAACCTTAAAAGGAATAATATTCAAAATTTCAGCTTTACATTGATCCCCAATACTCCCTAGGAAAATGGTACTTTTACCCATATTAGGATGCAGGCTAGAGTATTTGCTGAATTCTTCAATAGTATCCCTAATGATCTTCACTGATTTTGCATCACCATGGCAGAACATCATGAGATCATCAGCAAAACACAGATGGGTAATTTTGAGCTCTTTACATCCATAATGATATCCGAACCCACTACCTTCATTAGTATTCTTGATCATCATTAGGGTGAGAATCTCCATTACTAATGTAAAAAGATAAGGAGATATAGGGTCCCCTTGTCTCAGCCCCCTAGCACCTTTAAAATAGCCATAAGAGCTTCCATTAACACAAATAGAAAAAGAGGAAGAAGATATACAAGTCATTATCCACTTGACCATTGTAAGATGAAATCCAAATTTGATAAGAATATTCTCCATAAAAGACCAGTTCACTGTGTCATATGCTTTTTGGAGATCAATCTTGAAGGCACACCTCTTAACTCCATTCTTTCTATTGTACCCTCTCAACAGTTCTTGAGTCACTAGAATATTTTCCTGTATCAATCTTCCGGGGATAAATACACTTTGGTTAATACTGACCAACTTTTTCAGCCCATCTTTAATTCTTTCAGTGAGGATCTTACTTATGCACTTATAAATCACATTACAGCATGCAATGGGTCTGTAATCAGATACTTTGAGAGGAGTAGAGCTTTTAGGAACCAGTGCTATAATTGTAGAATTGACCTCTTTTAGCAATTTACCAGTCTTGAAGAAATCTTTAATGGCTTCACACACATCATCACCAACAATAGACCAAGCTTTCTTGAAAAAACATGCTGTAAATCCATCTGGACCTGGTGCTTTAATATCAGCAATATCAAACATGGCTTCCTTTATCTCTGCGTTAGTTACCTCTTTAATCATTGATGAAGCTTCCTCTTCAGTTAGCTGACATTTGAAGATATCACTTCTATCATTGATAGACTGCACTGCCACATCTTTAACAAGGAAATTTTCAAAATGCTTGACAAATTGTTTAGGAACATCATCTCCCTCAAATCTATTCCCATTCTCATCACAAATGCTCTTAATTCTACTTTTGTTCAATCTGCTTTTGAGAATTTTATGGAAGTAGGCAGTGTTTTTATCACCTTCTTGCAGCCATTCAATCTTGGTCTTTTGTAACAATAACTTTCTTTCATCAGCCACAGCCTCTTTATACTCATGAAGAATACAAACCCCTTCTTTTTTAACTTCACTGTTATATGGCTCTTTATCAATTTTGCTCTGCCATTCTTTAAGCTTGTTCTTCAGTGTCACCACTTTATTAAACAGATTCCCATGTTGCCAATTAAGATTATTCAAAGGCTTTTTCAAACTTTTGAGCTTTTTGACAACTTGAAACATCTTGAAACCTTCTACATCAGTACTCCACCCATCAACAACTTTCTGCAAAAACTCACTTTTTTCTGCTACATAATTTTCAAATCTAAATGGCTTAGCTTTTCTGACCATGCCATTAGGAATACTCAACAGAGCAGGGCTATGGTCTGAAATAACATAAGGGAGAAATAAAGCATAAGCATTGATAAAAGAGTTAATAAATTCTTCATTTATCATAACTCTGTCTAGTTTTTTCAAAGTACCTGCCAGTGGATTTTGAGGGGATTTAGTCCAAGTGAATTGAAATCCAGTGCTTCCAATATCATCCATTTAATGTCAATGATGCACTCTTGAAAGTCAATCATGTCTTTAGTCATAGCAGATCCTCCCATAGAATGTTCATGAACATAAAGAGTAACATTAAAATCACCCATCATCATCCATGGAAACCCAGAAGAAAAAACCTGCTGAGCTCTAAGATTCTTCCATAAACTACATCTCTCTTTCCCATGGTTTGCAGCATAAACAAAGCTACAGAAGAACTTAGTCTTTCTATGAACAGTTTCAATTACACAGAAAATAACTTGCCAATCCATACTTAGAATTTGAACTCTAACATCATTGGGGTTCCAACCAAGCATAATTCTGCATCCCTTAGGACATTTACTCATGTTATTAGCCCAATTCCAAGTTCCAAAGACCTTACTACATATTCTATCAATATCCTTACCTTTTGCTCTTGTTTCCAAAACAGCACAAATGCTCAGCTTATTCTCACTAATCAGCTTTCTAACTTCATTCTGTTTGTCCTTATTACCTATACCTCTGATATTCCAAGAAGCTATTTTAAGCTCCATTTATTCTATTTTTGGTTTTTTTTATAAGAAACAACACCACCATCATACTCAGTTTGAAGGGTGGATGAAACCATCCAACCTCTCAATCTCATTCTCAACCATACTGTTACCATTCTGTGTAGTGACTTCCATAACATCATCTCCATCACTGATCACACCACTATTATACTGCTCATCCCATTTCTCTTTAAAATATCTTTCCATATCTTGTGTCCACTTACTAAGTTCTATTGGAGTAGGTTGAATTTTATTGTAGATGAAATACTCAACTTCCTTCTTTTGAGCACTGTTAATCTCTATACCAGAACTATCATCCAAATTTTCAAGAGCAGCAAATTTGTTATTACTTCTGTTTCCATGTTGAACCAGATCATCAGTACTACTTTTATTCTTTTTATCATTCTCCTTTCCAATATTTTTATTCACCATACTTTCCTCATTCTGCCCATTATCTTTACTAACCTTTGGTATGTACATCTGTTGCTTCCCTTTACCATTTCTAATCCATCCAGTCTCATTGCCATATACCTTTTTCCCTGCAAATGCTTGAGTACCTCTTCTAAATTCCTGGTTAACATTCCCATTTCTTTTATCCTGAACAAACTTTTCACTTTCAATATCAGCCTTCTTATTCTCCTCATTAGCAATTTTCATCTCCTC
>JARVZY010002494.1:0-101673 GCA_030686995.1 Artemisia argyi
TGGAGTGAAACGAGAGAAAGTTTTTTCTAACCTACAAACATGAATTGAAATTTTTACAAACATGAATTGAATGTCATATAAACTATGACACTTTTGTTATCCATATAGAATATTTGGCTTTTAGGCTTTATCTATTTTTGTTTGTCATGGCCCAATTTACTTTAGTATTTGCCACATAATCACATTTTTGGACAAATGGGTCATAAGTGTCCTTAAACATGGTCAAGATTAAACTTTTTACGAAGGTATATGTGTCAAGATTTGTTTGACATGTTCCTTAGTGGGTTTTTATGGACCAGAATACAATTTCTAATTTTTGGACACTTGTACATTGTGCACGACATGGGCTTTAATTATAGGAGATGATTTGCACACTCAATAAAATAATTGAAACATTCAAATTTATTGTGTATAAAGATTTATACCCTCACAAGGGTAAAAATGTAAAGATAACTGTGAGGGTATAAATGTAAACACATTAAATTTATATTCTTAAATTTTAGTCATATTTTGACATGTATTGTCATGTGAAATGAGACTTTGAGACATAATTTGTGAAGTAAAACTTTTTTTATTGGATATATTGATAGATTATCTTCTGACATGTATCCATCTATCTATTAGTCAAAGCCCATAAGCCAATATATGTCGAGTTGTCGACTAGCACTATCTATATCTTTATTTATCCCACATAAAAGTTGCGTTTACATAATTAAGCTAGAATGAGTCGTAAACAAATATTACAATGGATTGATATTCATTTCGTTGATGTGGCAACAATGACTATTAATGGTTTAACGTGGTGCTTATTATGTAGTGGTGTGGTGTTAGGTGTCAGAAAGTGAATCGAAAATAAGTTGAAGAACTAAATTGTTTGTGTGGATTATTAGATGACATGATACACATACCTAGTATTTATATCGTAAGTTTTGTTTAAATATACGAGGATGGCTAGCAAACCGGTGTTTGTCTCACAATTGTTACAATACTAAACAAAGTGCAGACAATTTTCTTTTTTTCTTTTTAAAAGACAATCAACTATGTCACAATATATACACGATACATATATTTCACATTAATAGTGCTTGAACTACAATTTTTTATTTGCAAAGTATTCTCACACAATATGACCGTATTGCCATACCGCAAAGCCTTTGATCAAGCATGGATTATTTTGATAATAAAATAGTACTTTGTTATGAACGATATATAACAATGTCGTTACCATTTTTATTCCCTTAAATGTATTTTTTTTGGACTAAAGACAAATCTTTTCTCACACTGTGATCTTTTGGGATATATTCGAAACAACCTACCAACATGATACAACCACAAATATATGATTATTTTCACGTGTTTGTTTACGTGTTCACTAAATCATAATAAGATATTGTACAAAGTCCAAAACTAGAGGTCTAGAGCCCTTGTGATTAATCTTTTTATTGAATTAATAATCTAGAAGTATATCTAAAAACATGTGAACCACGCAAAATAACGAATGGGTTCTATATTAAAAAAAAAGATAGATTAACATAAAATAATAACTCATTATTCATCCATCTATTTAATGCTTATGGACAAGCTAGTAATGGAGGAGACCTTTATCATACTTGTTATGAACCATAAGAAAACTTGTACTTTGTGAATTATGAACCATAAGAGAACTCAAGTTAACGCAATATAATAGAAACAAATGTAAGATTGTATCTAGTTTGATTAACAAACACACAAGAAAGCTTACATATATCAAATACGGAAATACTATGAGCACAACACTCCTGAATTGTAGGTATTATCAAACATTCTCTTTAACAAATCACGTCATAGCGATACGTGTAAGTCGGTTAATATTGCCAGTTATCAACATTTTGCAAAATTATGTATACGTATGAACATGATTTTTAACATCATGAACTTAAATAATTTAAAAATATTGTTAGTTTCTATATATGTATTTAGAATGAAGACTCATGAAAGCAAGCCTAAAAGCTAATTTAATCTACAAAATGCAAATAAAGTCAATAATGAATATTTATTGCCGATTTATTTCGAGAATGAGACTGGTAAGTATGACCAAATGATGTATTATTGATCAAAAAATTGATTAATTACTTTTTAAATTTATCACATTAGCACTACATAAATAAATATTCTGGAAAATCGGAAATATTTGTCAATGGCTTTGAGTAGGTGCACGTCTACAATGTACGGGTCATAACTTAGTGGCTTATAACTTTATATAATTTGGTGTTGTAACACCCCGAAATTTGATTAAGCAGCGGAAGTCTAATCGGGGTCATTACAGTTTAGTACACAGTCATACTCATAGAAAACAATTCAAAAGATTGTCAATATCATTCCATGAAAACTCAAATATTCAGAGTTACAAACATTTTTCCAAAATGTTAAGTGTTTCACAAAAGTGGTAATGAGTTTGTAAAGAATGATATAATTATTGAAATCAAGGGAGGTCCTGTGCCCTTTTGCCAGCTCCGTGCCGCCATGCTTGCTAGTTTCCTGAGATAAACATGCTTAAAAAGTCAACACAAAGGTTGAGTGAATCCATAGTAGTTTAAATAGTAATAGTGTGAACACAAGTCAAGCATTTGAAATAAACAAGCCAAGATAGACACGTCTTGACTAAGTCGGGTGTAATATTGCTCCTAAGCCTCACGAAACGCAAGCCTTAACATTGATTTGACATATCATAAAGATAATAACAATCACCTACACCACAGCGGATGTAAATGACAAGGGGCCCTCGGTGACAGGAAATGTGCCAAATTTCCATAATACCTCGAATATAGCACACCTCCTGCCAAGTGATCACCTTGACAGAGGCGGGCTGCCAACCAATAGATCTATCAACTATATTCGCGCTCACTGGCAAGTGATTAAGGTTCGTGATATGAGGGACTTGTAGCACAGGTGTCAACTTAGGCAATATCAGGTGATAACAGCATACAGAAAAATACTTGTGTTCGATTTATAGCATGTATCTCCCCACGGGGTTTAAAAAACAATTAAAAATGTGGGACCATGAACTCACCTGAAAGGTGCGTGTGAATCACAACGGTGCTCAAAAGTAATAGTGTATTGCTATGACTAGCAATGAAATTCCTCCGACTTGCGACCTAAAAATATATTGTAACCGGTGTTTTAGATTCGTGTCATAAATGACGTGTAATATATCACGTGTAAAGTGATATCCGTTTCGTGTGTCTTAAAATATATTCCAAATAACTTTACGTAGTTATTTGTTAGTTTTGTCACGAATCGGTGTTATATATATATTATCTTGTTATGAAAATAATATTGTTAAAAATATTTATGATTAAATATTTTTAATAAAGTTGTATATATATTAAAGTTAAAGAAATATATATATATATGTAATTATAAAAGTATATGAAATAAATAAATTATAAGAATAGGTCTTGTCACAAATCAACCCTTAACTTTATTAAAATTACTCCTTTAACCCTTGGTTAAAAGTAATTACAATTCTAGTCCCTTTACTTTTAGAGAGTTACGGTTTGCACCCTCCCTTTACTATAATTCGACAGTTTCAAAAAAAATAGCCTGAAGGTTTTCACAATTTGTCACTTTTAGTCCCTCATCGTGGGACTTTTGCAAACTTAGTCCGAAATCTAGTTTTTGAAAAAGTTAACTTTTATTTTATAAAAGTTACCACTTTTACTCCTTTTTACTTGTAAAAACTTGGTTCTATGAAATCAGTTACCACTCGAACTAATAAGTTTTATATCCGAAAATTTATAAAGATTTTGGGTTGGGCTCGTTAGCCCGGTAAGGCCCATATGGGTGTTTTCTTGTTTTTAAAATCTTCGTTCGACTAGCCTTTGGTTTTGGTCTTGTTTTCGTGTCGAGGGGTCGCATAAGTTATGCATGTTGGGTCGACTTGGTTGTGGGTGAGTCGTATAATTAGATGGTCGAAAACTATATGTGAGTTGTACGTGTGAAAACAAAATGGCGAGGCCAAAACTTGAGGGTGTCGAGGTGGTTTGTTAACACAACAAAAATACTAAGGCGTTGTGAAAAAAATAAAGAATGTGTGTCACGTGTATGCGTGTGATATGCATGATACAAATCAAGTAAAAGAGCAAGAAGATGACAACTTACAACACCAAGTATTTGGTGGTGATGAGGTCGCGTGATCAATAAGAGAAACGAGCAAAACACCCTTCGAATAACAACTCTTGCTCCAATATTTCTTTCCCACAATCTCTTAACCCAACGCCTTGTTTGTTCGAATCAAAACCCTTGCTTGAAAAACCTTGTGCTTGTCGATAGTGACCAAAGGGATGTGGAGAGTGTTTGTGGTTTGAGAGGTTTCAAGTATGTGTGTTGTGTGCATTAAATGAGACTTATATAGGAGGTTGAGGGTGGTTCGATGTTCCTAGAGACACAACATCCATCGAGAGGTCAAGTCGTGTCCCCCTTGATTTGTGGCTAGGTCGATTTAGGCATGAGGCTAGTTTGATTATAGTGACTTGTTTATTAGACTTGTATGTGGATTATGAAACATAGTATCCAAGAGTCACAAGGATTTGGGGGTGGTTAATATGGTTTAGTCGTGTAATGGTTTTGTTCATTGGGTCGAATGTCTAAAGTTTAGATGCTAGGTCGGCTTAGGTTGCAAGTCAACTACTCATAGAGTGTATTGTGTGTCGAGTGAGGAGGAACAAAGGTTTTGGAAACATGCAAATCTAGTTAGCAAGGAAGGTAGTTTTTCCCATGGTGGTGTTTGCTTGTTCGACTGCCATGCTAGGAAAGAAGAAAAAAAGGAAAAACAAAACAAAAACTAGTTTGGTGGGCTTGGTAACTCGGCCCAAGACGAAAACGAAAAGAAAAGAAAAAAAAAAGAAAAAGGGTGTGGGCTTAGGGTGAGATCCGGCCCAAAGCATCGGGGTATCGGTGTCGTAAAACGTGTGAAATATGTACCTCGGTGTCGGTGTCGGTTTGTGAAAACCGTAAGTGTATAAACGGTGTCATCGCTTGTATATATATACTTATATGTATATAATAATAATAATAATTTGTGAAAGTTGATGTGTATATATATATAATATAAATATATATATATATATATATATATATATATATATATATATATATATATATATATATATATATATATATATATATATATATATATATATTAGAAAAATCTCGGTGCTCAAATTTGGGTGTCTGGTCGCAAGTGGAGTTACCGGTGTTAACCTCGTTGGGTGATATCCAAGAGTGACTTTCGGGTGATATCGGGTGACAAAACATAATCGGGTGTTAAACAAACGGTGATCAAAACATTTGGGTGCTCAAACAAACAGTGTACATAACAATCGGGTGTTCAAACAAACAGTGTCTCATGTGAAAAGTTTTAAATTTGCCCGCAAAAATGGCTTAGTTAAGAGTAATGTTGACAATTAGCATTAATAAATGACCTGGGATTTTACGGTGTATTACAGTACCCACCCGTTAGATTGGATTCGTCCCGGAATCCAAAATTGAATCGGTGCTCGGGGTTGTCTCACCAAATAGTTGTGGGTATTTGGCACGCATTTGGTCCTCGCGCTCCCATGTGTACTCGGGTCCTCTCTTAGAGTTCTATCTGACCTTAACAATGGGAATGCGACTATGCTTAAGTCGTTTGACCTCCCTATCCATAATCTCTACGGGTTCCTCAATAAAGTTCAACTTGTCATCGATTCTAATCTCTTTCAGTGGAATCACAAGTGTTTCATCCGACAAACACTTTTTCAAATTTGACACGTGGAAGGTGTTGTGTACTCTACTGAGTTCCTCAGGTAGCTCCAATTTGTATGCCACGGGACCGATCCTTTCAGTGATCTCGAAAGGTCCAACGTATCTCGGGTTTAGCTTTCCCCGTTTTCCAAACCTAATCATTCCTTTCCAAGGTGATACCTTAAGCATGACTTTGTCCCCAACTTGAAACTCTATTGGTTTCCTTCGCACATCGGCATAACTCTTTTGCCGATCTCTCGCGGCTTGTAATCGTTGTCTAATCTTTACTATTTTCTCAGTGGTTTCAAGTATCAACTCGGGACCTGAGAGTTGTACATCTCCAATCTCAGCCCAACAAACTGGTGATCTACACTTTCTTCCATAAAGTGCTTCAAACGGTGCAGCCTTAATGCTAGCGTGATAACTGTTGTTATATGAAAATTCTACTAACGGTAGGTGTCTATCCCAGCCTTTTCCAAAATCAATCACACACGCCCTAAGCATGTCTTCCAGGGTTTGTATTGTCCTTTCACTTTGACCATCAGTTTGTGGATGGTAAGCTGTACTCATATCTAACTTAGTTCCCAAGGCTTTCTGTAAAGATCGCCAAAAGTTAGACGTGAAACGGCTGTCTCGGTCGGAGATAATAGAAATCGGCACTCCATGCTGGGAAACTATCTCCTTAAGGTACAAACGTGCAAGAACATCCATATCATCAGTCTCTTTGATCGGTAAAAAGTGTGCTGACTTCGTGAGACGATCAACAATAACCCATATTGTGTCCAATCCACTCGATGTCTTGGGTAATTTCGTAATGAAATCCATTGTAATCCTTTCCCATTTCCACATTGGTAGCTCGGGTTGAACCAAAAGACCGGATGGTTTTTGATGTTCAGCCTTTACTCTCGAGCAGGTCAAACACTTACCGACATACTCTGCAATGTCAGCTTTCATGTTTGGCCACCAATACAACTTCTTTAAATCTTGATACATCTTGTCTGAACCCGGATGAATGGAATATTTAGACTTATGAGACTCGTGCATGATGAGATCTCGTACTCCTCCATACAATGGAATCCAACTTCTGTCCTTGAAACACAGCCTTCCATCTGGTTTCTTGACAAATCCATTCGTGCTTTCGGGCATACCGTAAATCTTCTCGTGCGGTCTATTCTCTTCCTTAAGTGCCTCAGCTTGAACTTCAAGAATTTGGGACGGCAGTGGTGATCTAATTGTCATACCCAATGACTTAACTCTGAGGGGTCTAAGTCGTTCCTTTCGACTCAAGGCATCTGCTACAACGTTTGCCTTCCCCGGGTGATAACGGATCTCGCAATCATAGTCACTTAGCAACTCTAACCATCGACGTTGCCTCATGTTCAACTCCTTCTGATCTAAAATGTGCTGAAGACTCTTGTGATCAGTGAAAACCGTACACTTGGTTCCGTATAGGTAGTGTCTCCAGATCTTCAGAGCGAATACTACCGCTCCTAATTCTAGATCATGAGTAGTGTAGTTCTCCTCGTGGGGTTTAAGTTGTCTAGAAGCATAAGCGATTACTTTAAGTCTTTGCATCAATACGGCACCCAAACCTTGGATTGATGCGTCACAATATACCACGAAGTCCTCACTTCCTTCGGGTAGTGCTAATATCGGTGCTTCACAAAGTTTCTGCTTCAAAAACTGAAATGCTGATTCTTGCTCATCTCCCCATTCAAACTTCTTGTTCTTCTGTGTTAACTCAGTCAAAGGTTTAGCAATCCTTGAAAAACCTTCAATAAATCTCCGATAGTATCCGGCAAGACCTAAAAATTGGCGTATCTCCGTAGGACTCGTAGGTGACGCCCAATTTTTAACAGCTTCGATCTTGGCAGGATCAACATGAATACCCTTACTGTCAATAACATGCCCAAGAAATTGTACCTTCTCAATCCAAAAATCACACTTGGAAAATTTGGTATATAATTTCTCTTCTCTGAGCAGTGTTAGTATAGCCTTCAAGTGTTCTGCATGTTCTTCCTTACTACGTGAATAAATAAGGATATCATCGATGAATACAATCACGAACTTATCCAAATAGGGTTTGCACACTCGGTTCATTAAGTCCATAAATACAGCGGGTGCATTTATTAGACCGAATGGCATTACTTGGAATTCGTAGTGACCATATCTTGTCCTGAAAGCTGTCTTAGGGATGTCTTCTTCCCTAACCCTCAGTTGATGATAACCCGATCTCAAATCAATTTTCGAGTAGACACTCGATCCTTGCAGTTGATCAAATAAATCATCAATCCTCGGCAACGGATATCGATTCTTAACCGTCAGTTTGTTCAACTCACGATAATCGATACACATCCTGAAGGTTCCATCCTTCTTCTTCACAAACAACACCGGGGCTCCCCACGGTGATGAACTAGGGCGAATAAATCCTTTATCCGACAATTCCTCCAATTGTCCGGATAACTCCTTCATTTCCGACGGTGCTAGCCTATAGGGTGCTCGTGCTACGGGTGCGGCTCCTGGCATCAAGTCAATTTGAAATTCCACTTGACGAGTCGGCGGAAGGCCAGGCAAGTCCTCAGGGAAAACTTCTGGAAAGTTCCTGACTACTGGCACATCCTCGAGTCGCTTCTCTTCTGACTTCTTCTCGGTGACTTGAGCCAAAAAGACTTGACATCCTCGTTCGATGTACTTCACAACCTTGACGCAAGAAATGACGCTCAAACGTGTCTTACTTCGCTCTCCGCGAACAACCAGGGTTTCGTTATTTAGTGGAATGTGAACGACCTTTTCGTCACAAATGATCTTAGCGCGGTTCTCGGATAACCAATCCATTCCTACAACGACGTCGAAACTACCGAGTCTAATAGGCATAAGGTCAATAACAAATGGGGTGTCTAATAGTCGTAGGGTGCAACCTCGGAGTATAGTGTTAGTACTTACTAGCTTTCCATCGGCTAGTTCAATCTCATACGTGGTGTCTAGTCGGGTGGGTGTAATATTAAGTAGGGGTGCAAGTGAAACAGACACGAAACTTTGATCGGCTCCAGAATCAAATAAAACTTTAACGAGGTGGTTGTTTAGAAAGAACGTACCAGTGACTACGTTCGGATCTTGCTGGACATTTCCATCTCCCAGCACGTATGCTCTCCCACGTGCATTGTTATCCTTGTTAGGGCACTGTCGCCTGTAGTGTCCTTTCTCTCCACAAGCATGGCATATTACAGCCACGGGTTGCAAGTTGGCTCCAGTCGCCTTGCAATCTTGTGTCTTATGTCCAACCCTTGAACACTTCCCGCACTTAGCATAGCAGGGTCCATTGTGATGCATCTTACACTTGTCACAGAATGGAAGAGGTCCAGCATACCTAGCATCCTTAACCGGTGTAGCGACATAAGCTCTGACAACTTCCTGTCGTCGGTTCTGTTGGTTGTGGTGGGTGTTTCTGTCATGGTGGTAGTTACGGTTGGGGTTACGGTTGTTGTTGCTGTTGCTGTTGTTGTTGTTTGTCTTCCGATCATCAAACTTCCTTTTGTGATCGTTGTTTCCCTGAGCAGAGTTACGCTTAATCTCCCGGTCTAGCAGTCTTTGGGCAATGGACATTGCTTCATCCAAAGATTGAGGCTTAGACGAGGTGACGTTTCCCTCAATGCTCCTGGGTAATCCTTCAATGTACTTTTCCAACAACTTTTCCAAATCGGGAACCTTAGAAGGGCAAAGTGTAGCAAGTTCCTGAAATCTCCTGTCGTAAGCCCTGAGATCATTTCCTTTCACAACCAACGTGTGAAACTCATCTTCTAACTTTTTGATCTCGCCTCTAGGGCAGAACTTCTTCAACATCTTCTCCTTAAAATCAGCCCAGGTAATCTGATAGGCCTCCTCCACACCTATCTTCTGGGCAGTTGCATTCCACCAAGACAACGCGTCTTCCAACAATGTTCCAATAGCAAACGAGACTCGGCTTTCCGCGGCACAACCGCTCCTTATAAACACAGTCTCAGTTCGCTCAAACCATCGAGCAAGCTCTGTTACTCCTTCAGTCCCTTTGAAGTGAGATGGTTTGCAAGCAATGAAGTCCTTATAGGTGCACTTCCGAGTCGCAGCAGACTCGCTCTCAGCAGTGGCTCGGTTGTTGCTACTAGTTCGTGCCATTGCAGCAGCCTGTACTTCCAAAGCTGCAGCAACGCTGTCGGCAACCAACTTTCTTATAGCAGCTTGGGTCATAGCGGGTGACGAGGTAGCAGTAGTGGTTTTCCTTGGGGCCGTAATCCCAAACATCAACAACAAGAGAAATAGTGTATCCAACTCATAATAGTCGAGATCATCACAAAGTACATATCACAACCACACCATAAATACATACATAAACCATATCATTCATAAATAAACATCATGACATGTAACAACACACATGGAAATTATAATGAATCTCAATATGGGAGCATAATAAAAAGAAAGATCAGACAACTAGAACATCATAAATCAATATCAATACGTTACAATCGTAACCAACATAAAGTTTTAATAATTTTTGGAATTCATTGTTACAAAACAATAAGTTACAACAATTATTAATGCCATAGGCGGCAAGTTAAGATGTCTCTGTAAGTAATGACATGTCATAGATCTATGAAGGTCCAGGTGCGCCTCCTGATCTCCTCTCTAGCTCTCTGATCATCCGGATCATCCCCAACATCTCCATATCTCTGGATCTCTTACGGGCCTGAATCTCCTCAATAGTAGTCGAAAGTGCATGGATGGTAGAACTGGATGCAGCTAACTCCTGTGCCTGATGCTCCATCATCTCCTGTGTAATGGCCGCAACTGCTCTCAAATCATCAATCTCGTGCCTCTGAATATCTAATCGGTGACCAAACTCAGTGATAGTAGCCTGTGCCTCCTCGATCTCTGTTCCCATCATCTCAAATACCATCTCTAAGGCTGTCCTATGTACCACGAGGTTCGTGACCTCCTCCTGCATACACTCAATCCTCTCTAAGGATATATCCTCGATAATACTCAACAGCTCATCAAGTCGACTCTCATGTCTAATCAATCTAGCAGCCAAAAGAGGGATAGTGTGGTGTATCGGCTCTCCTGTGACCGGTAACACCGCTGAAGAGCCATCTCCAAGCTCAGCAGCCCTAGGTGATCCCTCAGCTAATCTCCATCTACGTATGTAGTCTAACAAAAACGACCATCGACGAGCATCAACCAATCTATGAATACCAGGTGAGGTGGGTGTCTCGGTGGGAGCAGGTGATGGTACAGGTGATGTGGCAGGTGATGGTATCGGTACAGTGGTAGTCTGTGAGTAGAAAACTGTAGGTGGTGGCATGGGTGGTAAGGCCTCAGAAGTAGGAGGTGCGGTGTAAGTAGGCAACATGTAAGGCTGTGGCTCAGGTGGGGGTGATACAGGTGATGGTGGGAGTGCTGGTGATGTCGCAGGTGTCAAATCTGGCATAGAAACAGGTGGTAATACAGACATAGGTGATGATACAGGTGTAGGTACAGGTGCAGGTACAGGTGGTGTAACAGCAGAAGCAGGCAAAATACAGACTCATTTCCGAGCCGTGCATTTGCGGGTATAGTCTCCCTCATGATATCGAAACAACTCGCCAAAAGGCTCAGGCTCATAGGGCTCAAGAATCCTCACTCGCTTGCGCCGACGAATCGGTGCAGGCGGGGATGATGGTGGAACAGAAGCAGCAGTGTCAGAAGTATCGGAGTCAGAAGACTCGTCATCAGCATCTGAACCAGTGTGGTGACTAGCAGGTGGTGAAGGACGATCATCAGCCGCAAGAAACTGCTGAGATGTCAGGTACTGGTCATAAAGGTACTGTCCCTGTGTCATAGTGAGCTAGTGAGCTAAATGCAATGGTCATAGTGTCATAGTGAGCTAAATGCAATGGGTGCTAAAAATCAAACCTTAAAACATAGCGTTGGCAAGCGCTGGCACGGAGGGCACTTCGGTGATAAATAGTTTGTTTAAAATTTGGTGAGGTTATAGTCCAATGTTTTGAAAAATCATTTGGTTCTCTATAACCATGGCTCTGATGCCAATCTGTAACACCCCGAAATTTGATTAAGCAGCGGAAGTCTAATCGGGGTCATTACAGTTTAGTACACAGTCATACTCATAGAAAACAATTCAAAAGATTGTCAATATCATTCCATGAAAACTCAAATATTCAGAGTTACAAACATTTTTCCAAAATGTTAAGTGTTTCACAAAAGTGGTAATGAGTTTGTAAAGAATGATATAATTATTGAAATCAAGGGAGGTCCTGTGCCCTTTTGCCAGCTCCGTGCCACCATGCTTGCTAGTTTCCTGAGATAAACATGCTTAAAAAGTCAACACAAAGGTTGAGTGAATCCATAGTAGTTTAAATAGTAATAGTGTGAACACAAGTCAAGCATTTGAAATAAACAAGCCAAGATAGACAGGTCTTGACTAAGTCGGGTGTAATATTGCTCCTAAGCCTCACGAAACGCAAGCCTTAACATTGATTTGACATATCATAAAGATAATAACAATCACCTACACCACAGCGGATGTAAATGACAAGGGGCCCTCGGTGACAGGAAATGTGCCAAATTTCCATAATACCTCGAATATAGCACACCTCCTGCCAAGTGATCACCTTGACAGAGGCGGGCTGCCAACCAATAGATCTATCAACTATATTCGCGCTCACTCGCAAGTGATTAAGGTTCGTGATATGAGGGACTTGTAGCACAGGTGTCAACTTAGGCAATATCAGGTGATAACAGCATACAGAAAAATACTTGTGTTCGATTTATAGCATGTATCTCCCCACGGGGTTTAAAAAACAATTAAAAATGTGGGACTATGAACTCACCTGAAAGGTGCGTGTGAATCACAACGGTGCTCAAAAGTAATAGTGTATTGCTATGACTAGCAATGAAATTCCTCCGACTTGCGACCTAAAAATATATTGTAACCGGTGTTTTAGATTCGTGTCATAAATGACGTGTAATATATCACGTGTAAAGTGATATCCGTTTCGTGTGTCTTAAAATATATTCCAAATAACTTTACGTAGTTATTTGTTAGTTTTGTCACGAATCGGTGTTATATATATATTATCTTGTTATGAAAATAATATTGTTAAAAATATTTATGATTAAATATTTTTAATAAAGTTGTATATATATTAAAGTTAAAGAAATTTATATATATGTGATTATAAAAGTGTATGAAATAAATAAATTATAAGAATAGGTCTTGTCACAAATCAACCCTTAACTTTATTAAAATTACTCCTTTAACCCTTGGTTAAAAGTAATTACAATTCTAGTCCCTTTACTTTTAGAGAGTTACGGTTTGCACCCTCCCTTTACTATAATTCGACAGTTTCAAAAAAAATAGCCCGAAGGTTTTCACAATTTGTCACTTTTTGTCCCTCATCGTGGGACTTTTGCGAACTTAGTCCGAAATCTAGTTTTTGAAAAAGTTAACTTTTATTTTTTAAAAGTTACCACTTTTACTCCTTTTTACTTGTAAAAACTTGGTTCTATGAAATCAGTTACCACTCGAACTAATAAGTTTTATATCCGAAAATTTATAAAGATTTTGGGTTGGGCTCGTTAGCCCGGTAAGGCCCATATGGGTGTTTTCTTGTTTTTAAAATCTTCGTTCGACTAGCCTTTGGTTTTGGTTTTGTTTTCGTGTCGAGGGGTCGCATAAGTTATGCATGTTGGGTCGACTTGGTTGTGGGTGAGTCGTATAATTAGATGGTCGAAAACTATATGTGAGTTGTACGTGTGAAAACAAAATGGCGAGGCCAAAACTTGAGGGTGTCGAGGTGGTTTGTTAACACAACAAAAATACTAAGGCGTTGTGAAAAAAATAAAGAATGTGTGTCACGTGTATGCGTGTGATATGCATGATACAAATCAAGTAAAAGAGCAAGAAGATGACAACTTACAACACCAAGTATTTGGTGGTGATGAGGTCGCGTGATCAATAAGAGAAACGAGCAAAACACCCTTCGAATAACAACTCTTGCTCCAATATTTCTTTCCCACAATCTCTTAACCCAACGCCTTGTTTGTTCGAATCAAAACCCTTGCTTGAAAAACCTTGTGCTTGTCGATAGTGACCAAAGGGATGTGGAGAGTGTTTGTGGTTTGAGAGGTTTCAAGTATGTGTGTTGTGTGCATTAAATGAGACTTATATAGGAGGTTGAGGGTGGTTCGATGTTCCTAGAGACACAACATCCATCGAGAGGTCAAGTCGTGTCCCCCTTGATTTGTGGCTAGGTCGATTTAGGCATGAGGCTAGTTTGATTATAGTGACTTGTTTATTAGACTTGTATGTGGATTATGAAACATAGTATCCAAGAGTCACAAGGATTTGGGGGTGGTTAATATGGTTTAGTCGTGTAATGGTTTTGTTCATTGGGTCGAATGTCTAAAGTTTAGAGGCTAGGTCGGCTTAGGTTGCAAGTCAACTACTCATAGAGTGTATTGTGTGTCGAGTGAGGAGGAACAAAGGTTTTGGAAACATGCAAATCTAGTTAGCAAGGAAGGTAGTTTTTCCCATGGTGGTGTTTGCTTGTTCGACTGCCATGCTACGAAAGAAGAAAAAAAGGAAAAACAAAACAAAAACTAGTTTGGTGGGCTTGGTAACTCGGCCCAAGACGAAAACGAAAAGAAAAGAAAAAAAAGAAAAAGGGTGTGGGCTTAGGGTGAGATCCGGCCCAAAGCATCGGGGTGTCGGTGTTGTAAAATGTGTGAAATATGTACCTCGGTGTTGGTGTCGGTTTGTGAAAACCGTAAGTGTATAAACGGTGTCATCGCTTGTATATATATACTTATATGTATATAATAATAATAATAATTTGTGAAAGTTGATGTGTATATATATATATATATATATATATATATATATATATATATATATATATATATATAATATAAATATATACATATATATATTAGAAAAATCTCGGTGCTCAAATTCGGGTGTCTGGTCGCAAGTGGAATTACCGGTGTTAACCTCGTTGGGTGATATCCAAGAGTGACTTTCGGGTGATATCGGGTGACAAAACATAATCGGGTGTTAAACAAACGGTGATCAAAACATTTGGGTGCTCAAACAAACAGTGTACATAACAATCGGGTGTTCAAACAAACAGTGTCTCATGTGAAAAGTTTTAAATTTGCCCGCAAAAATGGCTTAGTTAAGAGTAATGTTGACAATTAGCATTAATAAATGACCTGGGATTTTACGGTGTATTACAGGTGTTTCGTCTCTAGTAAAGATCCGGTGAGAATAAAAATTAAAATAAAAAAGACGAAAACGATTTTTAGTTACACATTTTAAATACGAAAGATAAATTTAAAAAAAATACATATGTTTTAGATACATCTAAAATGTGTGCTTGTAGTTACTACTTCTTATCGTTCTCATTTTAATTATTCTTTTCATTTGATTACAACTCTTAAAATTTAAATAAGTAAAAGGGTGGTGGTGGTGGCGGTAGAGGGTGGTGGAGTTTTGGTTGTGTGGTGGTATAGAGTGGTTGGTAATATTGATTAAATATGAACAGTAAAAAGACAATACTACCCTCGATGACTAGGCACTTAACGAGAAAACTAACGGAAAATGGCTCTCGGTGGCTTTTTTGCACATTTACGTAACGTTAGTGGCTTTTTTGCGTTACTTTTGTCTCGGTCCCATTTCTGCGATTTCGTGATACTTTAAGAACCATTTTTTCATTTTACCCTTTTTTGTGAACTTTGAGTGGATGTAGCATTTCTCTTTAATTTATCACATTAGCACTAAATAAATAAATATTTTGGAAAGTCGGAAACATTTGTCAATGGCTTTGGGTAGGTGCACGTCTGCAATGTACACGTGGCGATAACTTAGTGGCTAATAACTTTATACTAATTTGGTGTTTTAATATCTAGAAAAGATCCGGTGATAATAAAAATTAAATTAAAAAAGGCGAAAACGATTTTTAGTTACACATCTTAAATAAGAAAGATAAAGATAAAAAAAAAAGTGCATTGCATCTAAAATGTGTGCTTTTAGTTAATACATCTTATTGTTCTCATTTTAATTATTCTTTTCATTTGATCCTAACTCTTAAAATTTTAAATAAATAAAACATATCCGGTTGTCTGATTTTTGATGTTAAAATTTACGTTGTAGTCAGTTACAAGTATCATATTACTTGCGGTAAAGGAGCTGTTTGTGAGCTCATTATCAGTTTGATAAAAACTTGAAATGAGATGAGCTTGTGCCCGACATCAAGCAATGTTAAGGCTCATTTAATAAAAGAGCTCAAGTCTCAACTTTTACTCACAATTCGATTAGATTCGTGAACCTAAACGATCTTTATAAACATACATATTTATATGTGTATCAATGTATCTGTATATACACTAGTTCAAAATAAATAAGCGAGCTTGAATCAATTTTTTGCAACTCTTCGAGCATTAATTCGTTTAGACCATTCATATAAACGAGTCAGCAAGAACCAAGCCCGTGCTTACACAATATGACAAGAGCCAAGCTCAAGCTAAAAACATATGGCTTAATACGAGCCAAGCACCGCGAGCTCTATAGATGTCAAATGAGCCGAGCTCAAGGTGGCTATTCCATAGGTGTAGTAAAATCAATGTTTATCTTATTACAATGAAAGTAGCTTTATCTAAATATCGTGTGGCGATAAACTCACATTTCATATATTAATCACTTAAAAGGTTAAAAACCATAATCACATAAAATTTTGATTATTTGACACTTAAACTACAAAGCCACAAATAAGAATCAATAGCGTATCCGTTTTTGATAAATGAACCGGTCTTGTTTCTGTTTACCACATTCTTGAGTCTTAGACCAAGAAGAATGAATAAAATACATGAGAAGACTATTGCAAGAATAAAACCTTCATAATTCGCTTCCTCCAACATTGGGATATATATGCCCTTTCAATCATGTTTATTCATTGCTATGAAACTCATGGAGAAAAAGTTGACCTTTGAATTAACAAATGGTTTTGAAGAAACTAAGAAGCAATTATTAAAATGTCAATAAACACATTTGTGTGCATAAAAACTAATTTTATAAATTTATATTATGGTCACATTATCATTTAATTCTCACTTTATATTATCGAGTCAAATAACTTTTGCTCCAAGTGTAAAATTAAAAATTGTAAACTTGTTTTTCATTATTAGAGGATCACATTTTCAATAAGAAATTGTCACTTAACAGCTACTCCATCTATTCGTTTCAAATTTATTGTCTATTTTTTCCCCTTCATTTGAGATTATTATTACAAATTTTAAAGAAGTAATTAATTAATTAGTTAAAGATAAAGCTGACAATTACAAAAAAAAAAAAAAAAAAAAAAAAAAAAAAAAAAAAAAAAAACTGTAATATATTTTTTTTTAAATTGTGTATTTTTTATCGATGCACAATTATTTTGAGACGGAGTAAGTAATAGAGTAACAAATTCTCTAGCGGCTATTAATAATTGATCTTATGATCAATATAATAGTTAAAATTAATATGAGAGTGGTAAATCATGTAACATTATAATTAAATATACACGGTAACACGGTTTATACTTGTGGCCTTGTGGTATGATCAGACTAATATTGCGTTCACAGTGTGACAATTATATATTAGTGGACTAAATAACTTTGGCAGCAAATGTAAACTACAATGTTTGAATCTTTATTTTCTTCATTATTTTATGCAGGGGGCGGGGACCATAAAATTGTTGACAAGTGTACATACAAATATACAACTGGCAAAACACATAATAATAATACACTTTATATAAATAGTCATCATCATTCCTTTTGAAACCAAACCATTCATATTTAACAAATCTTTCCAACGTGTACATTTCTTTTCCCTCTCAACAAAACCACTATTTCATCAAATCTCTATACAAGTTCATAAAAAAAGAAAAGAAAAGAAAAGGTGTGCTTATTTTGTGTAAATTTGAAGACCAAGTTTTGAAGTTTAGAAGTTTCGAGTTTGAAGATATATCATAGCTTGATCAAGTTTCTTTGCTCATATATATATTTCTGGTAATTTACTATTTGATCATATGGTTTTATTGAATATGATGTTGATGTGATTTGTGTACCAGACTACGGGTAATGATCTTGACTCAAACTTGTAAGTCTGAGTCAGGATCACGATCTAGTTTGGGACATAAGTAGTCCAATGACAAATTTGAACTCTTAGTATAGTTTTAGTATTACTATGAACTTGTTGACTTTGTATAAAAAGACTTGAATGTTTTTTTCTCTTTTTGAAGTTGCTCATCAAGTTTTCTAGTTGATCAGAGTTTCATATCATTGCATACTTGTCATAAAGTTTTCTAGTTAGATTACAAAGTAACTTACTAATGTTTTGTATTGTTCATTGTTATAGATGTCAACTACATCTGCTAAGTGTGAATGTTGCGGATTAACGGAGGAGTGTACATTCGAGTACATATACAAGATTCGAGAACGATATAATGGCAAATGGATATGCGGGTTATGTGGAGAGGCTATAAAAGATGAAATTGTACGGGGCGAAAAGCTAATTAGCACCAAAGAGGCAATGGCTCGTCTTATAAACTTTTGCAAGGAGTCTAAGGCGCCGAATAAGATGACCGAGCCCACGATTCATTTAATTGCGGCTATGAGACAGATTGTTCTACGAAGTTTGGACTCACCAAGAGCATTAAGGTCTATGCCAAATAGTCCTTTAAGGAGCACGGATAAAATAAAACTCAGTCGATCCGATAGTTGTATTGCAAATCTTTCGCTTGAGACGTCGCATACTACATTGCAAGAAATTACGAAATGATGAACAAAAGGTTAAAAAAAAAAAAAAAATTGAAGTAAATACTAATGAAGGATATAAGTTTGAAGTTTGCTTGTTTTGATAATGGTTTGACAAAGTACATGGTTAAATTTAGTTGAAAATGTGAGTTGTTTTGACAGGATAGATGACATGTATATATTATACTACAACTTCAGTTAATTTTGTTCTTTACTTTTGGAATATGCTGAAGCATATTGTACAATGAATAAATGTGTTTTGTTCTTCTTGTTGCTTCAGAAATGATATATGTTATGATCATGCGTTTTATTAATTAAAAGAAAGCAATTAAGGATTCAGCTTGTACATGGCACTAGTCGACGAACGAGATATGGAAAAGCCTATTTGTTTGGTGCCTTGGTGGGATGTGAAGTGGCTTTTGAGACAAAACTTACGTAAGTTTGTTAATGAGTACTTTGTTGCGGACTGAAATGAAGAAATGATTCTAGAGCGATGGAAAACACGTTGGTGCGGTGTATGCACCATCTGGTACTTATGGTTGGCTTGTAACGTCATCTTTAACGACAAAATATCACGTTGGTTTAAAATATCATTTAAAATCAAGATCAAAAGCTTCCACTTGGTTTTACATTCAAGGATTTGTTCATCCAACAATTTTCATGTTTGATTGAATTGCCACAAGTTTTGTTTAGTGCAAATTCTCAGAATCAGTTTATATTGATGTCTTAATAGTTATATCATAATGTTGAAGCAACTGAAGACCATAATTAAGTGTCCCACAAACATAACGTAAGAGCCATTTGAGAGCCGCAAGATGAGGTTCACGAGGATCATGCATATATAAACAAATATGTTGTACAACATAAGACAGGTCGGGACGAGTAAACGTAAGATACTGAAGAGCACCCGCAAGACTCCTATAAAAAGTTGGGTTCGAAACACTGACTCCATCTGCACCATGCTTACGCTATGTATCCACAGGCGTGCGACAAGGATGACAATTGAGCATACCAGCTCACTCTAAAACCTCCAAGGCATATTGCCGTTGATGTAAGAACATACCTATGTCATCACGTGAAACAGAAATGCCCAAAAAATAGTTTAAAGAACCAAGGTTAGTCATGGAAAACTCTTGATGAAGAAAAGAGATAATACGCTTCAAAAGTGCTGTAGAAGAGGCGTCACAATAATATCATCAACACAAATCAATAAGTATTCACTGTCAAGACCTTGTCGAAGAATAAATAGCGAAGAATCACAACGACTATGGCTAAAGCCAACTCTGGTAGCATAACTAGCAAACCGCTGAAACTAGGCCCGAAGAGCCTGCTTAAGACCATATAAATATTTCTGCAAAAGACAAACATGATCTGGATATTGTGGATCACGGAAACCAGGAGGCTGATGCATAAATAGAGAATACAATAGGGCAAATAAGTTAGGCCCAGTAATAACACACGGGCCTAATTACTAATATCGCTAACACTAATGTGTGGAGGAAAGTGAGGATCACCATAGAGCGTATTAAATGTCTGACGACCTCTCATCAAGTATCACAAATATTCTCTCATGCAGAGCGTTGAGGCATTGTGGCTAGGGTTAAATATACAGGTCAATAAAAAGAAGAACCACCACAAAAAGATTCCTCGTGTTATCTGAGTGTATTCTGATTCCCTAACGAGTCTTTTCGGCTAACACAAGGATGGCACGTGACTAAGGTTTCATCAACAAATGGTGTTTGATTGGTGGATGGGTTGTGATGAGTGTCGGAATTTTGATCAGATTTTGATTTGGGTTGTTTAGTTTAGATGATGACTTGTATAATACAATTCTAACCCCCATGACTAACAAATGTTCATTATCTTTCCGGTCAAGTTAACAAAAATGTTTGAACAATTTTAAGTTTCTAACCGTGTCTTGACTTGTGTAACACCCCCAATTCATGATGCAGCGGAATTCAAACTGGGTGTTACTCGACGGTACAATAGTCACAATGATAGAAAACGAACTCTAATTGAGTCATTTTAAAAGATTTATCATTCAAATTATATAAATATCAGAGATTACAAAATGAGGTCCCAGATGGTTCCATGTTTACAAATTACATTAAATGAGTTTTTGAATGATAATAAAGTTTATAGCCCTCTTGAATTTCCGTGCGCTTCTGTGCCATCCTTGATCATTATGGACCTGAAATACATGCTTAAGAGGTCAACACAAAGGTCGAGTGATATTCATAGAGTTTGTTTAATGGTTGAACACAATATGTTGGTAGTATGAGTTAATTAGACTCATACTCATGGTTGGAAAACAAAACAGGTAGGCTACGTTATTATACGCCCATAAAATGTATTATACACTAAGCTTATGACACCAAAACGTTAACGGGTACCAATATCGATCGGCGGAGTTATCCCAGTAGGTACTTTGCTAACATACCTAAATCTCAAATATTAGTGCATTTGTTTGAACTTAGTCAATACAAATGGGATTCGTCAATCCCAATAGGCCTATTCACAATATTCGCGCTCACTATTACTAGTGATTAAATGGTTCATAATAAGGGATATTGGTTTTAGCAAGGATAGTACTTAGTGATAATAAAACAGTCAGGCAAGCATACAATTGAAAAGCATTGTTTTCGGTTTAAAATAGCATGTATTCCCCCCAAGGGTTTGTAAAACAATTAAGTAATGGAAAGTGGGGCTATGAACTCACCGTGAGTTGGATGATGTATAATGAGAATGATGAATATGCCGTGAGAACTTCTACGAGCAACCTAGAATAATTGTTGCAACTTAGGTTTGGAATAATGTCTAAGAAAACGAAAAATTGCCTATATATGTCTTGCATTTAGTCCATGATGTAGTACTTAGTATAGTGTAAGTCTTTGAAAAAAAATGGTTCATGAAACATGTATAGTTTATATATCGTTTACTACCGTTCGGGCCGACATAATTCAGAAGTCATGTAGTAAACGTTCGAGGAGCCAGGACACTTTAATTTGTAAATCCACAACTCATCTCGACGGCTTACTTAATGAACTCCTCACATGAGGCTCCCTACTATTGTAGTATTTGATAATATATATATATATATATATATATATATATATATATATATATATATATATATATATATATATATATATATATATATATATATATATATATATATATATATAAGTTTTGATCCGAAAAGTTACATGGCCAATATTTGAATAAACTTAGGAAAGTTTATTTTTACATGAAGATTGTTATTAGGATAAGTTTCTTAAGTCTTGTATGAAAATTACTTGTAAGATCTCATGGTTCTTTAGATGAAGTAGATCCAAATTGTATGTTTAAGTTATCGCCAACTCTTTAGCTCATGTTTTCGCCTAAGTAAGTTTATATGGTCATTTAGTCATGGCCTTGCCGTGACCTTTGGTCATTGTTCCATGGTCTTGAGACTCAACCTTGGCTCTAGCCATGGTTGTGGTCTTGAGTCTAGGTCATTAGACCTCTTGTTCTTTTTAAACAATAACAATTATATAGTGACTTATATATATAAAATAGCTGTTCAGAAACTGAAGAAAATCTCATTCGTTATTCGTTTTCTGGAGACGTGCACCTGAGTTTTTGAAGAAAACGTGATTCCGGAAAACTTTCGTGCTTTAATTTTTTCGTGAAACGGAACAGAAGGGCCTCTTTTTGCGTGTTTTATGTTCTGTCACAGAAAGTATTTAGGCAGTTTTGCCGCAAAGTTTTGGTAACTTCAAATGGTCATAACTTTTGACTCGTGTACTCGTTTTAGGTGGTTCAAATTGCTATGTTTTCCTTGTTAAGTCCTCTACTACAATATGTAATTGTCCAATATCATTTATATACTGTTTTGATCAGAGTTCTCCATAAAAATCACTAGTTTGTTTGTTTACTTATCATAAGTTAACATATATATATATATATATATATATATATATATATATATATATATATATATATATATATATATATATATATATATATATATATCATAGATTGTTTTACCCATTTTTATACATCATGAACTTAATAATAAGACAATATATAGTATGAAGGAAATACAAATAGCATGAAAATGATATTTAAGCAAGGAAGTGTATTAGAGTTTGCTTACAACTTTGGCTTTCTACAAGAAAGGTAAATAACATGCAAGGTAAGGACTTTGATTGATTACTTCTCTTTACTTCAAGCAATCTTTCTACACTTGTATTCTTGAAAGAGAGATGATGAAAGTTGAGGTGACTTGAGTGGATTCAAACTCAAGAGAATCACCAAAGTTTATAAGGTTTGGAAGTATTGTGATTACCTAAAACCAAGCTAGGGTTTCTATGTTGATGAAGTACTTGAATCTTGCTTGTAGCTTGGAAGAAAATTAGCTAAGTGTGAAGTGATGGTGAGGGTGATATGGGACGGCATAAGGAGGGGGAGGGGGGCTTTTATAGTAGCTTGAGGAGGTTAGAAACTTGGACTAGTCAAAGCTTCCAAGACAAGTTTAAACACATGTAATCATCTTAGATAACTTAGCATGAGATTATGCCACACCAAGGGTGACTCCCCCCCCCCCTATGGCGGTTTGAAATGGATTAGGGGGGGGGGGGGTGAGGTGTGCCTTGGATGATATTATCCTAAGTATTGGATGAGTTTTGACTCCGGGAAATGCTAACCGTAAATGATTAAGCCTCAAAACGTAAAACCGGGTATCGTAAAAATGTGGAACTTGAAAGTATGGTTAAACATATCATTATACTCCATAAAAATGATTTAAAATGACTTATAATGTCTAGACTGGGCTCAGTCTAGTGTCGGTTGGTATTTAATGTCTTTAAGACATAAAACCGTAAGTCTAAAAATCAAGGAATGATTTTTGGGCAAAGGAGGAGGGAAAAATATGTTGACTTTTTCCAAAAATGTGAAAACTCCAATCGTCTTAGAAACGCGGTGCAGGTATAGGCTAAGGTTACGGCTGAGTAAAAGTGCTTAAAAATGAAAATTTCTGTTTCTCACGGCCGAGGTTTATTTGGTCACGTTTTTCTCAGTCATGATTAATTCTCAAATAAATCATGAGTGTATCAAACATTTTTCTGATGCGGGAAAAATTAACGCGGTCGAGTTTCGTTGTGCGTAGGATTTTTGAATGACGTTTTACCCTAAAACGTGTAATTCCTTGATAACTTTCGCGAAAATGATCTGATGAGTGTCAAACTTTTATTTTGCCATGGAAATGATTTATCACACGAGAATATGAAATAGAAATCAAATTTCGGAAAAAGTGAATAGTAAAAATGAATAGTGAAATTTTCGGGAATAGAAGTTAACCTGAAAATGTGAATTGTTACAACTTGTATATTATTCCCACCCGTATTCAGACAAAAAATTACATAGTTTAGGCTACTCACAATGATAGCTCGTGAGCACCCATGAAACACCGAGGTCACACGCCACCCATTGTGATGGTGTGTGACCTCACGCGCGAGGAAGGCAAAACCAGAGTTTGACTACTCATTTTTTGTGCAAAAGTGGGCCCTCCAATTCTAACCGATACTACAAAATAAAATTAAAAATTAAAAATCCTCACTAACACTTTATTACCTATAAACACCTCTAAACATCAACATTTTTAAACACAACTTTTCATTTTATATACTTTCAAACTCTCAATATCATTTGATTTACAAAATGTCTCAACAAAACACTCCCGAAACACAAAACATTGACAACGAAAGACAACACAAAACACTCCCCCAACACCCGAAGAAACATTTTGTCTCGAAAATACTCCACCATCAAACCAACAAATCAAATTCCGACCACGATCGTTTTTTTATGGAAACCAACCTTACCAAACCAGCCATACCGAAACCTACAATTCATATTTCCACAACAAAAACTCGTAAGGAAATCAAAATATACCCAAATAACATGAGAAATCTTTTAATGACCTGCAAATTTATGCTTATTTTCTCTTAGATGACGTTTAGGCTTTACTAATAAGATAGAAAATGAAGGGCTTTTTCTGCCGGGTAAATGAATATTCTCATGTTCCAATTGTCAACAAAAATCCATACCTTGCTACGAAAATTGTTGGATGAACAAATCCTTGAATGTAAAACGAAGTGAAGCTTTTGATCTTGATTTTAAATCATGTTTTAAACCAACATGATACTTTGTCGTTAAACATGATGTTACGACTTACGAGCCAACCATAAGTACCAGATGGTGCATCCATGCACTGCACCAACATGTTTTCCATCGCTCTGGAATCATTTCTTCGTTTCAGTTTGTAACAAACTGACTAACAGACTTACGTAAGTTTTGTCGCATAAGCCACTTCACATCCCACCAAACAAATAACCTTTTCCATATTTCGTTAGTCGACTGGTGCCATGTACAAGCTGAATCCGTTGCTTTCGTTTAATAAATAAACGCATGATCATAACATATATCATTTCTGAAGCAACAAGAAGAACAGAACACATTTATTCATTGTACAATATGCTTCAGCATATTCCAAAAGTAAAAAACAAAATTAACTGAAGTTGTATAACATATACATGTCACCTATCCTGTCAAAACTCAAAACAACTCACATTTTCAACTAAACTTAACCATATACTTTGTCAACCCATTATCATAACAAGCAAACTTCAAACTTATAACCTTCATTAGTAAAAAACAAAATTAACTGCATTAGTATTTACTTCAACTTTTTTTTTTTTTTTTTTTTTAACCTTTTGTTCATCATTTCGTAATTTCTTGCAATGTAGTATACGACGTCTCAAGCGAAAGATTTGCGATGCAACTATCCGATCTACTGAGTTTGATTTTATCCGTGCTCCTTAAAGGACTATTTGGCATAGTCCTTAATGCTCTTGGTGAGTCTAAACTTCGTAAAACAATCTGTCTCATTGCCGCAATTAAATGAATCGTGGGCTCGGTCATCTTATTCGGCGCCTTAGACTCCTTGCAAAAGTTTATAAGATGAGCCATTGCCTCTTTGATGCTAATTAGCTTTTCGCCCCATGCAATTTCATCTTTTATAGCCTTACTACATAACCCACATATCCATTTGCCATTGTATCGTTCTCGAATCTTGTATATGTACTCGAACGTACACTCCTCCGTTAATCCGCAACATTCACACTTAGCAGATGTAGTTGTCATCTATAACAATGAACATCATAAAATTACATTAGTAAGTTACTTTGTAATCTAACTAGAAAACTTTATGACAAGTATGCAATGATATGAAACTCTAATCAACTAGAAAACTTGATGAGCAAGTTTAAAAAGAAAAAAACATGTTAGTCTTTTTATACAAAGTCAACAAGTTCATGATGATACAAAAACTATACTAAGAGTACAAATGGGTCATTGGACTACTTATGTCCCAAAACAGATCACGATCCCGACTCAAACTTTCAACAAGTTTGAGTCAGGATCAATACTGTTACAGAATATTGTACCGTGATACTCCAAAAGGCGTAAATCGGTGGGAACAACATGATCCCATGCATACCCTTCCCCAAGCAATGAGCTCATGTCCTAGCGACCTCCGGTCATGTCTCCAAAGACTCTCTATGACCGGTCAACCGAGCGTTTGCGGAGGGGGAATTGTACCACTTGTTGCATATCAAATTTTGCACAATTATTATCAATAAATCAATAAAATCAAAGCAAGTAAATTACCAGAAATATATATATGAGCAAAGAAACTTGATCAAGCAATGATATATCTTCAAACACGAAACAAAAAACTTCAAAACTTGGTCTTCAAATTTATACAAAATGAGCACACTTTTTTTTATTTTTGTAGGAACTTGAATGGTATTATAATGAACTTGTATAGAGATTTGATGAAATAGTGGTTTTGTTGAGAGAGAAAAGAAATGAACATGTTTGGAAAGATTTGTTAAATATGAATGGTTCGGTTTCAAAAGGAATGATTGACTATATATGAAAGTGTATAATTTATGTGTTTTGCCAGTTGTATATATTTATGTACACTTGTCAACAATTTTATGTCCCCGCCCCCCTACATAAAAAATGCAGAAACAACTATTCAACTTTCTAGTTTACATTTGCTGCCAAATAGCAAAGCTATTTAGCCCATTCAATTTTATGTGTTTTGTCAGTTGTTAATTTATGTTTTAAAGAATAGTAGAGTTTATTACTCATTTCGTTTTAAAATTATATTTCATTGATTGTCTATCTTTTATTTGAACCAACTTAAAACGAAAGGTAGTAGTCTCACTTTTTTTTTTTTTTTTTTTTTTTTTTTTTTTTTTTTTTTTTTTTTTTAAATCGTGTTTTCTTTTCTTCTAGAGACAATAATCTTACGACAGATGGAGTAGTAAAAGAAATACATCGTAAGTGAAGTCAGATTATTTTTTATTATTATTTTTTTAAATCATAATGTCACGCGGTATACGCCTCCAGTATTCTTTATGAAGCTTGATACGTGGGAATCGCACCAGGCTTTACCTCTCAAGGGATCTTGAGAAGCTTACAACCCCCACCAGGCAGTGTACCTGATCGTTGTAGTATAGTATAGTGACAAGTACCGGGGGATTGATCGTTCAGCTAGGAATAGTGTCGCTAGGATTAGAAAACCTAAATACTAGTTCTAAAGATGAGGGATGATTATTTTTGTGTTTTTATATTTTATGAAAAGCAATTAAAAATCTCGGGTTTGAAGGATTTGGGCGGAATTAGTTGCTAATCAACTAACCCAATACTAAAGATGCAATCAAAATTAAAATACAAGAAATGAAAATAAACTAAATTATACTAAAGTTGTGAGCAATAAGTGGAGAAAATGTGTTTACTTAGATTTCACTACTCCCTAGACATCTTTTACACGTTAATTACTTGTTATAAATGCATGGATGACGGGTCGTATTCCTTAATACCATTCATGGGGCACACTTAACTCCCCAATTCTATGAGCTCTTATCTCCTCCTACACCATGCCCAGCACAACTATAGGGATTGTAAACAGTGGCTCATGCATTAAATACAACCAATAAAGACCTAGTGCGCGTCGATTCATGTTTCTTAAGACGTTCAAGCATGTTACCAATTGGAGATCTGCCAGTTTTCTTAAGCCTAACATATAAATCATTCATCCAAGACAAGTATAAACAAGTAATCAACACATAATTAACATCTAGGTTTCATTAGATTCAAGCAAACACAAGATAGATCTAGCCTAGCATGATGGAATTAAGACAAGAACAAGATATAGACAACCAACACATAGACATATTGATTGAATTGAAAGAACACTTATCTCAATTACACATGTAAGGTATCAAGGGCTTGGAACCCTTGAAAAACCTGTAAAATTCGCACTAAGTTCGTACTTAGGGTTTCTCCAAAACTTCTCTCTTTTTAATGTGAAAATTAGAAAACTATATATAGGAAAAGGGGTCTGACGGCGTCAAGACAAACATTGTGACGCCGTCACCTCGCCGCCAAAACTATTCTCGGACTGCCTTGATCTACATTTGACGCCGTCAAGACTTAATCATTTCCAGGCCGTCATGACTTTTACTCTTGACGCCCTACCTTCGTGACGCCGTCAAATCTTTACTGGATCGTCATGGAATTTTGCTCTTGACGCCGTCAGGGAGTTACTCTTGACGCCGTCACCTTCTGTTCCCAGCATGAAAAATTAAGACTTTGGCGTTTTCTTCACTTTTATGCTCCAAAAACGTCCGAATTGCTTCCTTTTCCAGATTTCTCTCCCAAAGTACCTAAAATCACAAAAGGAATGATTTAGGGCAATATTTGATCAAATAAATTCGAATTCGGGCTTAAATGACCCCCTAAAAACGGATCATTTTTCGCCTCATCATATACCCTTACACTTGAGATTTGCTTGTCCTCAAGCAAATGCACTTTTATTCTACTCAAAAGACAAGTTAGGGGTCATTTAACACTAATATAAAAGTAATTACAACAATTAATCGTTCCACTAAAGACCAATAGACAAGCACGGAGGTCATACACAAGCACCTCACAAATAGTGTTTAGATACTCACATCTCTCGGGTGTAATAAAGTGTAGATTACAATATGGAAACGGAAGATATCTCTCACTACCTGTCATAGCAAAATAGATTACCATAGGCTTGGGAAAGGATCAAACCTCCACCACATGGCGTAAGCACCTAGGATAAACTATCAAAGAGGTCTTTTAAGGGGTTGTAACGTTAGGTGTAGGGATACGAAATACACGGTTTTGTTGGATAAAGGAAGTTTTACTGGTGGCGAGTTAACAATCTTGGTTAATTACATGTACAATATGGCGTTGCTAAGCCAAGACTAGATTCGACTTAAGCTAATAAATGAAAAATAACAAAAACATAAAATGAATATAGAATGAAACGGGATGGTAGTCCGTATGTTTTTTGTCTTTTTCCTTTTTTTTTTCTTTTTTTTTCTTTTTTTTTTCTTTTTTTTTTTTTGCATACACTCTTACCCTACCATCCAAAATAATACATCATAGGGAATGAACATTTTCCTTACACTTGAATTTTTACATACTTTACAATAAACTAATCTAATGACTCGAATTAAGAAAATCAAAACACTTGTAGCACTTTTAAGATTAACGTACATATGGGGGTAATAAATGATGTTCTTCCCCATTACTCCATAAAATAAGTACTTACCCATGAGTCCCAATCGTCCCAAAACAATATGTACAAGGATATGACTCGACTTAGCAACCATGTAATCAATTAGATAGTTAACTTAGGGTTTAACAAATAACAATAATGCACTAAAAATGAGCGCATACACGGAAGGCTAAGACGATTTGGTTGTACATTTAAGTGGGGTGTAACAAATTCTTCCTTTAAGTAAAATGCTTAAAGTTAGAAACGAAAAGATAGGCTCGGAGGGGTGTACTAGGGGTTTCGTGTAATAAAAATGAGTACAACGCTAAGGGTGTGGGAAAAATTAGTTGACTTAACTAGCCAAGTAATATGACTTAAATGTTCAAGTAATTATAATACGGGTTTAACACAAGGGTGATCCTAATGCCTCTTATCATGTAGTAAATCCTGCTACACGAATGTAGTCTCATTAGCGGTCTCGGGATGCATCACTAACGCAAGTTCTAGAATCTAAATGCTACCGGTACACTCATAAGCACTAATAGTAAATGCTTTTCCTATCAAATCTAAAGGAGAACCTCACATATTTGGGTGGAAAATTTTTATGAATATACGGTTATGTGCTAGTCATACAATCTCCTATCCATGAGACGCTTGCTATGGCTAAAATTTCACTCCTAAATGTTGTAAAAAAATTTAAAATTTGGCGCTAAAATTGCACTAACAAGTATTTCTCATAGTTTTATTACACATCTACCATTAAATAAAACAAACTCAAGCGAAAGTGCATATGTAAGGTATCATCTTTTTACCCTCCCCTTACACTTAAGATGAACATTGTCCCCAATGTTCAAGTAAAGAATGTAAAAGTGAAAAAGTAAAGAGAATGAAATCAAATACTCCCCTGATTCGCTCGGTATGGATAATAAGGTGGCCAGGTTAAATCTTCCTCCAAAAAAATGAACAATCAAAGCTTCCCTTCCAGAATATAAATCATCTTCTTGTCAAACATAACCTGTAAAACCTGATAAAATAGACAAGACAACCTCGCGTAAAATCGGCGGCATCCTATATAAGTTACTAAATCCTAGAAAACAAGATAAGATATAATGCTTGTTGAATGAAGTTTGCAGATTTCCTGGAGATTATAAAACTTAATAATTCACAAAAACCATAAGACTCCGTTAGAAAAACAAAACTGGTAAAATTTCCAGATTTTTACACTTGACGCCGTCAGAAGTGACCTGCAGAAATTCTTATGTTAAATTTCCGGAAAATTTCTGGAAAAACTTGGTCCTACTTCCTGGAAAATCCTGCAAAACTTCATTATGACTCAATACAAGCATTTGACTCTAACAAATACGAATATACATGTTCATTTAATGTTGTGGAGAATCATGATCGGTTTGTTTCTTGAAAACATATTTGGGGTTTCCCCTTACACTTATCTTTTGCAAAAATACTTTTAGGTGGAGTTAAGACTAGGCCAAAACAACAAAGTAAAGTATTTCCACTATTTAGTTTAGAAACATGATCTACCAACAATAGAAATTAAACATGCATACGGAAGCAAATAACAAACAAATAAACAAAATCACACAAAACATGGGTTGCCTCCCAAGAAGCGCTTTTCTTTATTTACGAGTCTTGTAGCTAGACTCAAGGTCATGGGTTACTACGTGACCTCATCATCAAACGTCACATCCTCCTCGCTAATCATTTCATTGTTATTCTCTTGGTAGTGTTTTACACGTTGTATGTTAACAGTAAATTCCCTACCTTCATCATCTAGTAACACCACGGCTCCAATTTTAGAGGAATTCTTTACCGTGAACGGTCCATACCATCTAGACTTAAGTTTTCCCGGAAATAATCTCAACCGAGAATTGTATAATAGGACCTTGTCTCCCTCTGAAAATTCTTTGGGTTTCTTAATTCTCTGGTCATGCCATCTTTTAGCTCTCTCTTTATATGTGATGGAGGATTCGTAGGCTTCTAGTCTAAGCTCATCAAGCTCGTGTAATTGCAAGAACCTATTATTTCCAGCAACTGTGTAATCTAAGTTGCATGTCTTAAGCGCCCAATAAGCCTTGTGTTCTAATTCCACTGGTAAGTGACATGCCTTACCATACACCATGCGGAACGGGTTCGTTCCAATAGGTGTTTTGTAGGCGGTTCGGAATGCCCATAAGGCTTCGTCGAGTTTAAATGACCAGTCCTTTCTGTTTTGACTAACCGTTTTTTCAAGTATTCTTTTAATAGCCCTATTGGTGTTTTCGACTTGGCCATTGGTTTGTGGATGATAGGCGGTGGAGAACCGATGGGGTACTCCATACCTCTTCATGACCTTTTCCATTTGTGCATTGCAAAAATGGGTTCCCCTATCACTGATGAGAGCTTTAGGAATCCCGAATCTCGCGAAAAGCTTTTTCAGGAAATGAATAACTACTCTGGCGTCATTGGTCCTAAGGGCTTGTGCCTCAACCCATTTTGAAACATAGTCAATGGCGACTAATATGTACTTGTTCCCCCTGAAGATGGAAAGGGTCCCATGAAGTCAATCCCCCAAACATCGAAGACCTCACAAACTTGTATAAAGTTCTGAGGTGCTTCATCTCTATGTGATATATTTCCGGCTCGTTGACATGCATCGCACGCCTGCACCATTTCTTTTACATCACGGAAAATTGTGGGCCAATAGAATCCCGCATCGAGAATCTTTCGGGCGGTGATGTTTATCCCATGATGCCCGCCAGAGGGACCAGAGTGACATTCCCTCATAATCTTCACTGCCTCATTTTCCGAAACACAACTCCTTATAATTTGGTCAGGACACCTTCGGAATAAAAAAGGTTCATCCCAAAAGTAGTATTTTAGCTGAGAAAAGAACCTCTTCCTTTCGTACTTAGTCATGTGTTCAGGAACGAGTCTACTTGCGAGGTAATTAGCAAAATCGGCGTACCACGGCTCCGAGTCACTCATTAACATGAGTTGTTCGTCAGGAAATGAATCCCTAATCTCACTTCTATCGTGCTCATCCAAGGGGTTTTCGAGACGAGATAGATGATCTGCGGCCAGATTTTCTGCCCCTCTCTTATCACGAATCTCAACATCGAATTCCTGTAGCAACAGGATCCCCCGAATTAGTCGTGGCTTAGCATCCTGCTTCGCAAAAAGATATCAAAGAGCCGAGTGATCAGTGAAGACGACTGTTTTTGAAAGGACAAGATATTGTCGGAATTTGTCGAACGTGAACACCACGGCTAATAATTCTTTCTCAGTGGTGGAGTAATTCTCTTGAGCGGGATTCATGGTTTTGCTCGCATAGTAGATGGGTTGAAAAAGCTTATCACGCCGTTGGCCTAACACAGCCCCGACAGCGAAGTCGCTAGCGTCACACATGATTTCAAATGGTAACTCCCAGTTGGGTGTGATCATGATTGGAGCTTGTGTGAGTTCCTTTTTTAAGAGATCGAATGCATCCTTGCATTCTTGGGAAAAATCAAATGGAGCATCCTTCACAAGTAGTTGGGTCATTGGCCGAGCGATTTTGGAGAAGTCTTTGATGAATCTTCGATAAAACCTGGCATGCCCTAAGAAACTACGTATTGCTTTAATAGTTGTGGGGTATGGTAACTTAGATATAGCTTCAACTTTAGCTTGGTCAACCTCTATTCCGTTCCCTGAGATCTTATGTCCTAACACAATCCCTTCCTTCACCATGAAATGACATTTCTCCCAGTTTAGCACCAAGTTGGTTTCCTCACACCGTTTAAGCATCTTTTCTAGATTAGCAAGACAGCGGTCGAAGGAGTTCCTGAAGACCGAAAAGTCATCCATGAACACTTCCATGCTGTCTTCCATGAGTTCGTGAAAGATTGCGGTCATGCATCGCTGGAAAGTGGCGGGGGCATTACATAGCCCAAAAGGCATCCTTTTGTAGGCAAATGTTCCATAAGGGCAGGTAAACGTGGTCTTTTCTTGGTCCTCAGGTGCTATGGGAATCTAAAAATATCCAGAGAATCCATCCAAGAAGCAATAGTATTGGTGTCCAGATAATCTCTCTAACATCTGATCAATGAATGGTAAGGGAAAGTGATCTTTCCTCGTGGCATCATTGAGCTTTCGATAGTCGATGCATACCCGCCATCCAGTGACTGTTCTCTGGGGCACCATCTCACCCTTGTCATTCTTAACTACAGTCATTCCACCCTTTTTAGGTTCAACCTGCACAGGACTGACCCACGGGCTATCCGAGATCGGGTAAATCAATCCTGCATCCAAAAGTTTTATGACTTCTTTCTTCACTACTTCCTTAATGTTAGGGTTCACGCGCCTCTGGGGTTGTACGGTAGGTTTAAAATCTTCTTCCATGAGAATCTTATGTGTGCAAAAAGTTGAGTCAATCCCCTTAATGTCGGCTACACTCCATGCAAGTACCCCCTTGTATTTTTTAGGACCTCTAAGAGTTTACCTTTTTGTTCATGTTCCAAGGAAGAGTTTATGATTACCGGGAGTTGATCCTCTCCCTGAAGGAAGGCATACTCCAAATGGTTAGGAAGCTCTTTAAGATCTACATCAGGAGGTTCGATAATAGAAGGTTTGAGCTTGTTTTCGGGCTTTTGGAGCTCGAGATGCTCCGTTGCCTCTTGTCTGGGGTAGAAGGAGACTGCACTAACATCCTCCATCTTTTCTACCTCTAGCAAAGGCAGAAAACTCTCGTCCCGTAGCCAGCCTTCATCGATCTGTTCATCGACACAACTATCAATGACATCTGTGAGTTCATCTACTTCCCCGATAAAATAGAGCTGGTTGGCTGCTTCGAGGGAGAGGTCCATAGAATCCTTAATGTCGAAGGTTGTGCTATCGTCTCCCACTCGTAAGGTTAATTTGCCATCGTAGACATCGATGACTGCACGAGCGGTAGCAAGAAATGGTCTACCTAAGATGATGGGTACCAAGTCATCCTCCTCCATATCCAGGATTACGAAGTCGACCGGGAATTTGAATTTCCCAACTTTGACTAGCACATTCTCGCATATCCCTATGGGGTACTTGACTGACCTATCGGCTAGTTGGATGTTCATACGGGTAGGCTTCAATCCAGAGTATCCAAGTCTACGGAACATAGAGTGAGGCATGAGATTGATACTCGCTCCCAAATCGGCAAGAGCATTCTTGATTGATAGAGGTCCAATGGAGCAGGGCAGGGTGAAGCTGCCCGGATCATTTACCTTCTTTGGTAGCCCTCGGTGGGTCACCACTGAGCATTCTTCCCCCAGGGTCACAAGACCCTCGAGTTTCTTCCAGTTAGCGAGTAGTTTTTTAAAGTATGTGCTATACTTTGGCATGTGATAGCAAGCATCAAGGAGAGGTATGGTGACAACCGAGTCTTTTAGGTAAGACAAGATTCTCTTGTTATCATTCTCAGTTTTCTGGTTCCTTAATCGGGACGGAAACGGGATTCTCACAGGTTGGTTAAGCAGGGTTGATGGGGAAGGGGTCGTCACGGGCGGTTGGTCAGGGGTATTACTGCCGACATCCTCCTCCTCCTCCCCAGGTTTGTGTGGATCGGGGGTGATGGGGGACGAGTTTGGGTAAGGAGGGTCCTTGGTTGTTGTTCCAGCTCGAGTGGTTATCGCGAGCATGGGGTCTTTTTTGCTTACTGATGGCGTTTCAAGATTATCTAGGGCTGAGTTAAGCTTGTTGAAAAATTCTCCAATATCCTCCTGCTGCTCGTCGAAAAGCTCATTAAGACCTTTCATTTGCAAGCCTTTTTCTTGAGTGAAGTGACCAAGGTCATCTTCAAAAGTGCTCCTGATTTTGAATTCAGGGCCTTCCTCCCCTTCTCTTCTCTTTACCAGATTTCCCCAAAGGATGTAGTCGTCATTTTGGTAAAAAGGCAAAAGGGAGGGATCAGCATAAATGTCCCCTCCTGACAAGCATGCATGTTCAGTTGTGGCTGCTCCTCTGCATTCTTCTACCTCATGCGGGCCCCAACAGTAATCGCAGATCAAGTAAGGATTCGACAGCTGTTTAGGTAATTGCGATCCAGCTAGGTATTCCACTCTTTTATGAATTTTTCTCAACCGATCCGAGGTGATTTCAGAAGTGCTAACAGTCGACTCAGGTTCATCCCAAGTGTCATCCTGGTCTTGAGCATATTCTTCAATCCTATCCCATCCTTCCTCGGCACTTAGATTGGCCAATCTTCCTTTTCTAGATTGGTTAATTCCGTTTCGGTCGTTAGAGGAGATATTATCGTAGAAGATTTGGACCAAGAGCCAAAGCTCGATGCCATGATGTGGAACTTGTCTTATTAAATCTTTGAATCTAGTCCACGATTTATGGAAGGGTTCATCCTTCCCCTTCCGGAAACGGATGATCCTATCTCTAAATGCTGAGGTTCTTCCAGGTGGAAAGAATTTCTCATAGAACTTGGATATGAGTTGCTCCCATGTGAAAATAGATTCAGAAGGGAGTTTGTCATACCATTCTTGGGCTTTTTCATATAAGGTGAAAGGAAAGAATCGCAATCGGGATGTGTCTCTAGTATCCCCATCCGTATTGAGGGTGTCTACTATTTTCAGGAAGTCCTTGATGTGTTGGATTGGATCTTCCTCATCTATTCCGCGAAACTTACACACATTTTTGACAAGCCAAACATCGTTCGCATGCAAGACCTCATTGGTGTGTTCGTTTGGGTAGACAATGGCGTTTGAGAAGCCACGAGAGGTTGGGGAGGAGTAGTCCTTAAGGCGCTTAGGAATGGGGGTTGCAGGGGTACTCATCTCGTCGTTGGGTTGGGAGCTAGGGGTTGTGACATGATTTTCTGAATTTTCTTCAGAAAGAGGTGCATCAAAATCGATGGCAACGCTAGATGGTTTAGAAGTAGAGTGATATTGTCTCAATCTATGCATTTCTCTTTCGGGTTCCACATAAGGCAAGACCAGGTTTCTAGTGGAACTACGACTCCTAGTGATCCTAAGGTTAAAGGATTCATCGTTTGCCATAATGGCAGGTGGTGAAGAGTTACGAACAAAAACACAAAGAAATAAGATAGACTAAAGAGAACCTAAAAATAAAAATAAAATCTTACTAGAAAGGAATGTAGCAAGTAGACCTAATAAAAAGAAATTCTAACCTAGACAATAACTATTCCCCGGCAACGGCGCCAAAAACTTGATACGTGGGAATCGCACCAGGCTTTACCTCTCAAGGGATCTTGAGAAGCTTACAACCCCCACCAGGCAGTGTACCTGATCGTTGTAGTATAGTATAGTGACAAGTACCGGGGGATTGATCGTTCAGCTAGGAATAGTATCGCTAGGATTAGAAAACCTAAATACTAGTTCTAAAGGTGAGGGATGATTATTTTTGTGTTTTTATATTTTATGAAAAGCAATTAAAAATCTCGGGTTTGAAGGATTTGGGCGGAATTAGTTGCTAATCAACTAACCCAATACTAAAGATGCAATCAAAATTAAAATACAAGAAATGAAAATAAACTAAATTATACTAAAGTTGTGAGCAATAAGTGGAGAAAATGTGTTTACTTAGATTTCACTACTCCCTAGACATCTTTTACACGTTAATTACTTGTTATAAATGCATAGATGACAGGTCGTATTCCTTAATACCATTCATGGGGTGGCACACTTAACTCCCCAATTCTATGAGCTCTTATCTCCTCCTACACCATGCCCAGCACAACTATAGGGATTGTAAACAGTGGCTCATGCATTAAATACAACCAATAAAGACCTAGTACGCGTCGGTTCATGTTTCTTAAGACGTTCAAGCATGTTACCAATTGGAGATCTGCCAGTTTTCTTAAGCCTAACATATAAATCATTCATCCAAGACAAGTATAAACAAGTAATCAACACATAATTAACATCTAGGTTTCATTAGATCCAAGCAAACACAAGATAGATCTAGCCTAGCATGATGGAATTAAGACAAGAACAAGATATAGACAACCAACACATAGACATATTGATTGAATTGAAAGAACACTTATCTCAATTACACATGTAAGGTATCAAGGGCTTGGAACCCTTGAAAAACCTGTAAAATTCTCACCAAGTTCGTACTTAGGGTTTCTCCAAAACTTCTCTCTTTTTAATGTGAAAATTAGAAAACTATATATAGGAAAAGGGGTCTGACGGCGTCAAGACAAACATTGTGACGTCGTCACCTCGCCACCAAAACTATTCTCGGACTGCCTTGATCTACATTTGACGCCGTCAAGACTTAATCATTTCCAGGCCGTCATGACTTTTACTCTTGACGCCCTACCTTCGTGACGCCGTCAAATCTTTACTGGATCGTCATGGAATTTTGCTCTTGACGCCGTCAGGGAGTTACTCTTGACGCCGTCACCTACTGTTCCCATCATGGAAAATTAAGACTTTGGCGTTTTCTTCACTTTTATGCTCCAAAAACGTCCAAATTGCTTCCTTTTCCAGATTTCTCTCTCAAAGTACCTAAAATCACAAAAGGAATGATTTAGGGCAATATTTGATCAAATAAATTCGAATTCGGGCTTAAATGACCCCCTAAAAACGGATCATTTTTCGCCTCAGCAAAGCTATTCATAAAAACTTTCAAATAATCGAAAAGGAATTGCATACGTATCATTCGAAAAGCTTAAAATTACAAATATATATCCAACTTAAACTTATAGTTTCACACTAGCAAAAAGGTTATTTAACCCCTTAATATACATTTGTTAAATGACACTAATTAAATGAAATGTGGACATAAAATAAATTCATAAGTTTATATTATTTCTTTCTAGTTTCTACAAAACCATTTGTTAATTCAAAGGCCATTTTTTTTCTGAGTTTCTTAGCGATGCATAAACATGATTGAAGGGGCATATATATCCCAATGTTGGAGGAATCGAATTATGAAGGTTTTATTCTTGCAATAGTCTTCACATGTACTTTATTCATTGTTATTGGTCAAGAAAGTGGTAAACAAAAACAAGACCGATTCATTTAACAAAAACGGATACGCTATTGATCCTTATTTGTAGCCTAAATAATCAAAATTTTATGTGATAATGGTTTTTGACATTTTAATCGAGTAATCTATGATATGTGAGTTCATCACCACACAATATTTAGATAAAGCTACTTTCATTTTAATAAGATACACGTTATTTTTACTTAAAGTATGGAATAAGCTTATGAAAGCTAGAAATCAGCTCGTTTAACATTTAAAAAGCTCAAGCTTGAGCCCAGCTCGTATTGAGCCTTATATTTTTAGCTTGAGTTTAGCTCATGACATATTATGTAACCTTGGGCTTGGTTCGTGCTAACTCGCTTATATGGTTGGTCTAAACAAGCTAATACTCAACGACTGGTTAAACACACTAGTTTCTAGCCCGCTTACTTATTTTTCATGTGTATATACGTATACATTAGTACACATACAATCATACAAATAAATATACATATTTTTAAAGCTCGTTTAGTCTCGCAAGTCTTATCGAGCTTTGAGTACAAAGCTAAACTCGATCTATTTTATCCAATAAGCGTAAACATTGCTTAATCTCAGCTCAAGCTCGGCTCATTAGGAGTTTCTACCAAGTCAATAAAGAGTAACTCGGCTTAAGTCACTTACCCCAGGTAAATTTTAACATCCAAAATTAGACAGACTACTAAAAATTTAATTTTGTTAATTTGATTTTTGATATGATGGAAAACGGCAAAGTAGTATAAACTTATAAGCCACTAAGTTATTGCCACGTGTACATTACAGACGTGCACCTACCCAAAGCCTTTGACAAATGTTTTCGACTTTCCAAAATATTTACTCCGTATTTATTTAGTGCTAATGTGATAAATTTAAAAAGTAGTTGATCAATTTTTAGATCAATAATACATCATTTGGTCATACACTTACTAGTCTCATTCTCAAAATAAATCGGCAATAAATATTCATTATTGACTTTATTTGCATTTTGTAGATTAAAGTAGCTTTTAGGCTTGCTATACGTGAGTCTTCATTCTACATACATATACAGAAACTTACAATATTTTCAAATAATTTATGTTCAAAATGTTAAAAATTATGTTCATACATGTATACGCAATTTTGCAAAATGTTGATAATAGGCAATATTAATCGACTTACACGTATCGCTATGAAGTGAATTTGTTAAAGAGAATGTTTGATAGTACCTATGATTCACCAATGTTGTGCTCATAGTATTTTCGTATTTGATACATGTAAGCTTTTTAGTGTGTTTGTGAATCAAACTAGATACAATCTTACATACTATTACATTGGATTAACTATAGGTGTAATAAGGACTCTCATGCGATTTTCATCTCTCCTGTCATCTCAGTTTTCTCTCTCATACATTATTTCATGATTAACTTGGAGCAATAAGACGACACATACCATTAAAAATGTAACAACCATGGTTTTAGCAGGTCAGACGACACATACCATTTAAGTGATATATATGTGATATAGGTGAGTTTTAGCACTAAATCCCTTTGCGTGGTGTTGTTTTTGTGAGTGAGTAATGTTGATATTTGGGAAAGTTTATTTTGATCGCATTTGTGGTGTAGAAATGACTTGTGAAGTTTTGGTGTTTTTGTGTTTTTGCGTAACGAGTCTTCGTTCATGTATTTGAGCGTTATCAAGTTACGAGGAGTTTATTTTTATGTGTTATACATTTATAATGGGTGAAAATCTATTTTTGGAAACTTTATTTTTGAAAATGATAATTTTCCGGTTTGTCGTAAAAACTGAGGTTTATCGGGGTAAGATGCTAGGATTAGCCAGGGGTGTTTATAAAATATGAAAAGTATGAGGTTTTGAGTGTAATAAATTAATTTAATAAAAAAAATAAAATATATATATAAGTATATAAAAATTCGGCTAGAAGGGGATAAGCGGGAAAAAGAAAACCCAATTTGAGTCCAAATATAACTCTTAGGCCCAAGGATTATCCCTAATTAATATATATACCAACCCAAACACCTCTTGAACGTTTTTTTACTGGTTTTTGGTCATTCAAGAGAGGCAAAGGAAGGAGGACAAAATTAGGGTTTACAATTGTGAAGCAATATCAAGAATCAAGGTAAAATTCTTAAAATACATGTTCAATTGTTTGATTAATTAATATAATTCATGTAATAATTATATGATGGATTAGGGTTTATGTTAACTTCTATAAATTAATGTTATTAAACATGTTAGGATCAATAATTAGTAATAGTATGATGTTTGGTTAAGAGAATTGAGCGTAAAACATGCTAGTTAAGTTAGGGTTTGGACAGAAAAGTAGTGCTGTAAAGATGTGAGTGTAATTAACAGATGGTGAGGAGTTAGGTCACGAATTTTTTTGTCTAAATTGAAGTTTAGTGAAAGAGCTTTCCAAAAAGTCCGGCCACGATTGATTTCAAGGTCGGGAAGTTAGTCTTTTGATTTTCTTTGTTAAGGTGTCAAAGCTGTCAAACCGGGACAAAATTTGGGTAAAAGTTTGATAGTGAATTGTGGTTGTAAAAGTGTTATTTAGACTAGCCCTTCTGGAATAGTTAAGTCTTAGGTTATGAGTTAGGGTTTGGACAGAAAAGTAGTGCTGTAAAGATGTGAGTGTAATTAACAGATGGTGAGGAGTTAGGTCACGAATTTTTTGTCTAAATTGGAGTTTAGTGAAAGAGCTTTCCAAAAAGTCCGGCCACGATTGATTTCAAGGTCGGGAAGTTAGTCTTTTGATTTTTCTTTTTTAAGGTGTCAAAGCTGTCAAACCGAGACAGAATTTGGGTAAAAGTTTGATAGTGAATTGTGGTTGTAAAAGTGTTATTTAGACTAGCCCTTCCGGAATAGTTAAGTCTTAGGTTATCTTAGACTACCACGAAAAGGATTCGCGATAAAAACTTGTAGAAGTATTTTATGTTAATTAAAATTTTTGGTCTGCATTCAGATCCGAATTTGGACACTTGAGAAGTTTGATTTTATTTTGAGTACTTGTGTGTGTTATTGGTCCATGGCCTTCTGGGATTAGCTTGCATGCTTATGAGAGACCATGGTAAATTTTTGGTGTGAGTTGTTGAGCTTTAATTATTGTGATTTCATGTGGGCGAATGTACCTAAAAATTATGCGTTTTCCAATTTTAAAAGTGCAAGGGATTTAGTGAGTGTTAGGTTATGGTTATGGTTAGTATGGTGTCTAAGAGATCCATGGTGGGTCATATGAGTCTTAGAAATCCATCATATGAGTATTACATGGGTTGTAGCTTTTAGCTTGACCTTGTGTAACATGGGTTTATTTGTGTTGTTTAGATTTGTGATTTGTGTTGTGGAAGCTGCAAGGTTTGAGGTGAGTTCATAGTACCATATTTTTACTTTGTTTTAAACTTGGGATGGGAATGATGCTTGTCTTAAATATTTAAGTTACTGTGATTATGTGTGTGTCAAAAGAGCTTGGACTTATAATGTTATCGTATGTATGCTACGTGTGATGTAATCATTGTGTGCTTCATTTGGGGACCCATTTGATGTTATGTGTGCTTCGGTTAGGAGGATGCTTATCATGTTGCTCGTGCATGCGACCTCATTGATGTTGGGATCGGGGGACACGAGCCGTCCTGTTGTTGCCTTTGTGTGTGGATATTCGTTTGCGAATGTTTGTAGCTTACATGATAACTTCAAATTATTTGTCCAGCTATATATTTTATGATCATAGTAAACTAGTTGCCTTGAGAGTGTATGTGTGTCTTAAACCTATGAATCTCACCAACGTAATGTTGACATTTTAAGCATCATTTTCAGGTTAGCTTTCTAAGGATAAGATAGAAGGATGTGATTAGACGAGACCTTAGTTGCATTGAAAGTGGTTTATCTGTGCGTTTGGAGTTTATCATGTTGTTATCCTTCGGGTATTGTTATGACACTTTGTGTCTATACTTTGCCATTTTTATTGCATGTAGTTATTCTCTATATAGACACCATGTGTTGTGATGATATCCATGAAGTTACACCCTTGCGTTTCTGCCTTGGCGAGGTGTGACAGATTGGTATCAGAGCCTTGGTTATAGAGAATTAGGTGGTTGAACCTAGACTATAACTTAGGAGTCCCTCATATAGTTGCATTTAGGATTTATGTGTAAGTATAGTATTTTATATGTCTATTTTCCTATATTTATGAGATGTTTTATTGAGTTTCGGACGTCTATTCTATCCCCTATACGTAGTATTGTATATATCGACTTTATTATATCGTCTTCCGCGCGTAAGATGTTTCGTTGGACTACCGTTGTCGCTATCGGATGTGAGAGAAGTGGTGGGATGAAGCTGATTAACCGCAGAATTCGAGTTCCCTATAGCATGTATCCATGTTCGGACAAGGAGAGGACGTTTATGAGAAACGTTGGTGGAAAAGAAGTGGAGAGGTTTGGAACCACGACGACTTCTAGAGATGGATCCGTTACCGAGTACCCTGGGAAGTTTCCTCACTTTTCAGGTGAAGGAAAGGTGGTTCAGTCCAAACCTCATAATTCGTATGCACTTGTGGATCATGTGGAATTGGAAGAAAAGAATAGAGATGGTTTTGTATGTTGTCGAATTCCTCAACGTATAGGAAATAGGAATGAGCGGTTGAGTAAAAATGAAAGGGGAGTTAGGATGGAATAATGTGGATTCGGATCTGGAGTCCACAGCGAGTAGTTAATTTAACCGATTGGAGTAGGGAGGCAAGTGCGAGGATGGAGTTTGAGCCATTGTGCGACGTCTTTTGTTTTGTGTTACGTTTTGGAATTCGTATATTGTCTTTTGCCGTCTGGAGGCATGTTAGAACGTGATTACTCTTGGATATTGGATCGACTTTATCCAATTGTTTTTTTATTATAGAGTTTACGTGATCGTTGGAATTGTTCCATGTGAGATGATTGTTTGCGACGTCTTTTGTTTTTGTTTGCATGATGTGTTGTCATAGGAGGGAGTACACTTGTGAAAGGGGGCATAGATAATTATGGTGGCCAACATAATTATACATGCGTCACAACATAAGTGGACTTGCAAGTATGATAGCATGGATTGCATAGTGTATTAGGTGTTATGTGGTATATGCGCGTTATCATTGAGATGTGTGGTTTTATAAGTAAGTATGCGTGTGGAATAGGCTTATAACTATGGTCGCGAACATAATTATAAGGGTATCACACATGTGGTCTTCTGACCATTATTGCATTGATTGATGTTTGTTGTTATATGTTGTGGTAGATGGTATGTGATATCATGTTGGTGATAGCTGTATGGTTAGAGGAGTATTCTCTTAACCGTTTGGGCAGTCATTATACGTTGGGGTGTGTAGGTGGTAAGATTCCATTCTACCTATCATATGTTGATACCTCAAATATCGGTGGGTACTTATGTTGTGGTATTTAAGATGATTCGTTTGCTAGACGCTCCGTTTTTATACCTAATTCTTTGGTTGGCATTCCTATTCGTACCATGATGGTACAGATGCCATATTCTTTCTATTTGACGTCGTGATAGGTGTTGGGTAATCGAATTCGTTTTTGTTGGATACTGGTTCGTTTCTTTGGTTATTCCTTACATTCATTCCTCAGATGAATGTTATACTATTCTTCAAGTATTGTTGGTTCGTGACAAGTTGGTGTGGATATTTGATCCCTCATTTACACACACCAATTGAATTTCATGACATTTTTTTTGTGACCTGTTAGTATCGGTGTTTTTCTATGATTTTGGTTTGATCGTTGTACGAATGAGTCTGTAAGTTCATCGTTTGGTTTGCAATGTATTTGCGTGAGTGTTCACTGGTATGAGATTCGTTTGATGATTATTTTGATTATGTGATTCTTCTGTGTTTTTCGCATCCAATAAAGGGGTTGTGTTGGAGTCCTTATGGTATTTTAAAATTCGTTTTGGGTATTTCAAGGTCATTTGTTGGAAACTATTATTTTTATGGTGAAAATGAAGTGTGAAAAAAAAGTGGTTATGTTGATGTCTTACATAAAATGGTTGATATATATTTTATAAAAAAAATGTATAAGTTTAAGATATGTCTTGTGAAAAAAAACGGTGTTCATTTGCTTTTGGGAAGGTCGAGTACGGGAATAAGAACTGTCTATGGTTCTCATTTGCCAAACTTGTTATGTATTTGGTTCATCGAGTGTTGTTTTTTTTCGTTGAGGTACACTCGTGGATGTTTTATGGGTATGTGTATTTTATATTTTCTTTGTATAGGTTTTCGTGAATATTTTATCCGTGTCTACTTTTATTGGGGAAAAATTTCTCATTGTGTTTTTCTAGCTTTGATTTTGATGTTCGTTACTTTGCTAGTCGGTAATTCGTACCCCTTTTGAGTTCGTTGATATACGTTTTAGTTCGACCGGTTTCATGGTTCGCGTCATTTACTTAGGATAGATTGTCGTTTTGATTATCAATTGGTTCGTTGAAGAAGAAGAGGGTGTTTGCCAAGTTGTTCAAGTGAGAGGTGTAGCTTTAAGATGTACGTTTTTAAGGGAGGTGGTCAACGATAGCGAGTGTTCGTGGACATTAGTAAGATAAAAGTGGTGAAGAGTGGAAAGTACCTAAGACACCATCTGAGAAACGATTGTCCTTAGGATTGGCGGGTACTATTGACGATTCATTTCTATCTTTCTATAGATTGCGTAGGCATCGCGGAGGTGGGACGTCCATGAGAGGAACTGTGTGATACATGATTTAAGTTGGGGAGTAGAACTTGGAGACGATATTTGTATGAAGCAGTGAGTGTTATCTACACAGATCATAAGAATCTTTAGCATATATTTGACAAGAGGTTAATATATGTTGAAGAGAAGTTGGGTGTGGAATTTTTCAGTGACTACGATTGTCTTATTCGCTACCGTTAAGGAAGAGCGGACATCGCGGTAAGAGCGCTGAGCGGGAGTGAACGAGTGAAACTTAGATGTTTGTGAGCAGTGATTATGATAATTCAGTTCGGAGTTGAGAGGATGATATTGACAACATAGAGAGAGGGGTTCAAGTATGAGAACATGTAAGAAGAATGATTACATGGTTTAAGACCAGTAAATGGAAAGGAACTAAGATGGAGGAATGTACTTTGCAGACCAGCTATTGGTTTCATTGAGAGGAAGCGTAAGGACATCAATCATGCAAGGTATTTGATACATCCGAGAATGGATAAGACGTATTATTACCTTAGCAAGAGATGTATGGAGGAGTGGGTATGAAGGAGAATACCGATACTTTAGCAAGTGTTTGAAATGCTTGAAGGTAAAGGTTGTAGTCAACGATTATTAGGGTGTTGCAACAGCCAGAGGTACCTGGAGATTTTATTAAGGAGGAGTTGGCGAGACTTTTCGCTCGGTGAGTTGGTAAATAGCCATGGAGTGTCGCGTTGATCATCAAGAAACATGATGAAATACTTACTTCACGATAGTGGTAAGCGTGTTATAGAGACTTGAGAACGCATATGTAGATGAGTACGACTTATCGTTCTTAAATGAATGGACTACGTGAGTGTACAAATCAGGCGTTGGATGGTATGACGAGAGCATGGGTGTGTTGAGTTTGGAGGAAGCTGAGGTATGCATTTATCTTAGCTGAGTTCTCCTATATTAACAATTATCATTCTAGTATTGAGTATGTGTCGTGTGAAAAGTTGTATGGAATGTAATGTATGTCACCTGTTCTGTGAGCAAAGGTTGGAACAAGCCAACTAACTGGTCCTGAACTAGAACGAGAGACTACGAATAAGGTTTTCTGACTAAGGAAAGACTTAAGGCAGCAAGAGATTGCCAAATGAGTTATGCGGATAATCTCCGTAAGCCGTTAGAGTCTAATGTTGGTGATTTGGTGATGTTAAAGGTATTTCCTTGGAAAGGTGTTATGCGTTTCGGTAAGAAAGGCAAGTTAGCACCGAGATATGTAGGACTGTTTGAGATTTCGGAAAGGATTTGATTTGTGGCATATCGGTTGAATTTGCCTGAGCAGTTAAGTAGAGTGCATGATATGTTTCACGTATCTAATTAAAATAAGTGTTTGGCGGATGCTAGTCCGCATGTGCCATTAGATGAAAGTAAGATTGACAAACTCTTCGTTTTGTCGAGAAACCTGTTGAGATTATGGATCGAGATGTTGATGGTTTGAAGTGTGGTGAGATAGCGTTAGTAAAGGTACGGTGTGATTCTAAGCGTGGTCCTAAGTTTACTTGGGAACGTGAGGATCCGATGAAATTTAAGTACCCAAATTAGTTTGCTGATGTGGTTGGTGAAGTAAATCATTTGTAGTTGGATTTTAGATCGTGGAAGTTAGATGCGGGGTATTCATAAATGTTTGTTTTGTGTGTATCCATTATATGTGGTGTTTCCTGCGGTTACCATTTGGATTTTCATTTGGTTCAAGGGTATCGTACCTGTAACACCCCCAAAATACCGCAGCGGAAGACTGTGTCAATGAGGGTGCTACTTCATAATACAAAGTACAAGTTATAGAAAATGAACTCTAAATGAGACGTTTTGAAAAGTTACCATTCGATTAATGAATTCAAAGTTACAAACATGAGATTCCAAGTATGATACATAAATGTATACAAAATGTTTTGAATGGTAAATGATAAAAGCGTAAGTCTTCAGAATATGCAGCTTGACTCTAAGTTCCATGCACTAGCTATCGCCTTACTAACCTGAGATAAACATGCTAAAGTGTCAACACAATGGTTGGTGAGTTCATAGAGTTTGTCTTAAAACAGTTGAAAAGCCTTAAAAGAATGTTTACACAGCAAAGGCATTGTGAATCCACTCAGTTGCAAGTCCCGCCATAAGAGACTTGCAACCTGTGTGTTCACAACCCACTGCTAACATATATAGTATGATTAAGACATGTATAAGTTCATCAAAACAATTAAGCAATTAGTAGTGAGTCTCTACTTCATCTCCGAAGACCTCACTTGGGAGCCAATTCCCAAGGACAACTGGGAGCCACTTCCCAAAGAAAACTGGGAGCCACTTCCCAAAGAAAACTGGGAGCCACTTCCCAAAGATATAAGTTTACTGGGAGCCACTTCCCAAAGATAAAAGACAGTCATGTATGTATGAAATCAAGTATAATGCAATCAAGTATAAGACAATCAAGTATAAAACAATCAAGTATAAATGTTTTGAATATTTGTACAAGTAAGCAAGTAGTTGTGTATGTATCTCCCCCAAAGAGTTAAAACAAGTATGAAAAAGTAGGGGCTATGACTCACCTTAAGCTTATGTAATGAGAAATGATAGTGGTAGTCGAATCGCGAAAGTCTCTAAGAGCAGCCTATAATAGAACGTTGCGACTTAGGTTTGGAGTAACGTCTAAGAATACGAAGAATTGCCTATATATGTTTTGCATAATGTTCATGATGGAGTACTTAGTATATAGTGTAAGTCTTTGAATATAAATTGTTTATGAAACATGTATAGGTTGTATATCTCTTACTACCGTTCGGGCCGACATAATTCAGAAGTCATGGAGTAAACGTTCGAGGAGCCAGGACACTTTAATTCGTAAATCCACAACTCGTCTCGATGGCTTACTTAATGAACTCCTCACATGAGGCTCCCTACTATTGTAGTATTTGATAACATATATATATATAAGCTTTTTGATCTTTAAAAGTTATATGGTCTTTAGCCGTGGCTTTGCCGTGACCTTGGTCATTGTTAACATGGTCTTGAGACTCAACCTTGGCTTTAGCCATGGTTGTGGTCTTGGCTTTAGGTCATTAGACCTCTTGGTCTTAGTAAATCATAACTATAATATACGTAGTAGTAACTTTGGTCTAAAAATGGGTTGTTAAGAATTTGAAGAAATTATCACTCGGAAAGCGTTTTCAAGGCTCGAGCTTCTTTGTTCCTGAATGAAAACGTCGTTCCGGACAACTTTCGTGTTTTAACTTTTTGATGAATCGGACCAGAAGGGTGACTTTCAAAATGGCAGAATGCAAAAACAGTAGGTATGGGCAGTTTTGCCGTTTTGGTTTCGCTAACTTCTTATGGCCATAACTTTTGACTCGTGTACTCATTTTGGGTGATTCAAATTGCTATGTTTTCCTTTTGAAGTCCTCTTTAACATTAAGTAAGTGTCAAATATCATAGTTGTACTATTTTGGTCGTGGTTCTCCATAAAAATCACTAGTTTGCTTGTTTACTTGTCATAAGTTAACATATGTATACCAATACTCGTTTTATCCATTTTTAAACATCATGAACACAATAACAAGAACATATATAGCATGAAAGAACCATAATAAACATGAAAATGATATTGAGCAAGAAAGTGTATAAGGGTTTGCTTACAACTTTTGGCTTTCTAAAGAAAGGAAGTCAAGTATAGAACTAGGACACTAAACCTAAGCTTGTAAACCCTTCACCATAACTCTTGTAACCCTTGCTAGCCTTGATCTAACCCTTGTGAAAACCATTTAACTTCAGCCCTAGTAACCTTGTGTAGCTCCTAATTCAACCATGGAATCACCAAACAAACTTAAGAACTAGGTAGAGAATACTAAGACCTTGAACTTTGTAGTGTAACTTGTATATTGAAGATCAAAGGATCATGGTGCTAGGATTAAAGGGTGTGGCATTTTTATTGATGAGAAAGGAAGAAGAATGAGTTTTCTAAGTCATGAATGAGTTATTTATATAGGCTAGGATGAGGGTGTTAGGAAAGTGCCTAAACTTGGTGACAAAGTTGTAAATAAGTATGATCTAATGGCTAAAGTCATGAGATGATGCCACAAGTGTGAATCCCCCCCTAGTGGCGGTTCATAAGGGATAAGGGTGACTAGATGAGTAGTCATGGTCTTTGGATGATAATATCCTAAGTATGTAGCTAGTTTTGACTCCGTAAATTGCTAACCGTAAGTTGTTAAGTCACGAAACGTAAAATCGGGTATCCTAAAAATATGAAACTTATAAATATGCTAGAAATTATCAATATACTCCATAATAAAATATAAAATAAGTGGTAGGTTCTATCGGGTGCTAAAACCCTGCTAAAAACTGGAAACACGGGTCTAAAACGCGTAATTCGCGTAAAACGCTGAACTGAAAAACGTAAAATTCCAAAAGTTTTGGAATTGTCCTAAAATGAGAGAAAATCATATTTCTATTGTTTATAATGTTTTATGGACATATCGGGATGCTGGAATGACGTTTAAACCTAAAAGTAAATCTCGGACACGGCTTTGTGATTTTTGCAGAAATGATCCGACGAGTGTCAAATTCTCGGATTATCGTTAAAATAGTTTAACTTACGAGAATATGAAATAAAAATTTCTTAGATGAATAGTGAAAAGTGAATAGTAAAAGTGAATAGTAAAAAGTGAATAGTGAAAAGTGAATAGTGAAATTTTCGGGAATAAAAGTTAACCTGAAATTGCGAATTGTTACAGTACCTACCTATGAGAAGTCGTTTGGATTGTTGTTGTTATTGATCGGGGAGTGTATCTATTTGCGTGTATTGTTGGAGTGACGGAATGTTTTCTATTGTGTGAATTCGGGTATTTAGTCGGTTCACATTTTTTTTTTGTTGTGATTTTTTCTCTGTGATTTTATGGTGTGGTATTATTCCGCTTAAATATCCATAAATTTTCTTTTGCTGTTGTGAGTGGTGACTCGTGTAGTTGAAATCTCGGGACGCGATTTCCCTAAGTGGGGGATGATGTAACAACCGTGGTTTTAGCAGGTCAGTTTGACTGATAGTCTTGACCCGGTTGATGTTTGTTTGGTATGTCCTAGGTGATTTAAGTGATATATATGTTATATAGGTGAGTTTTAGCACTAAATCCCTTTGTGTGGTGTTGTTTTTGTGAGTGAGTAATGTTGATATTTGGGAAAGTTCATTTTGATCGCATTTGTGGTGTAGAAATGACTTGTGAAGTTTTGGTGTTTTTGTGTTTTTGCGTAACGAGTCTTCGTTCATGTATTTGAGCGTTAGCAAGTTACGAGGAGTTTATTTTTATGTGTTATACATTTATAAAGGGTGAAAATCTATTTTTGGAAACTTTATTTTTGAGAATGATAATTTTCCGGTTTGTCGTAAAAACTGAGGTTTATCTCGTAAAATGCTAGGATTAGCTACGGGTGTTTATAAAATATGAAAAGTATCAGGTTTTGAGTGTAATAAATTAATTTAATAAAAAAAATTTTAAAAATATATATAAGTATATAAAAATTCGGCTAGAAGGGGATAAGGGGGAAAAAGAAAACCCAATTTGAGTCCAAATATGGCTCTTAGGCCCAAGGATTATCCATAATTAATATATATACCAACCCAAACACCCCTTGAACATTTTTTATTGGTTTTTGATCATTCAAGAGAGGCAAAGTAAGGAGGATAAAATTAGGGTTTATAATTGTGAAGCAATAATCAAGGTAAAATTCTTAAAATACATGTTCAATTGTTTGATTAATTAATATAATTCATGTAATAATTATATGATAGATTAGGGTTTATGTTAACTTCTGTAAATTAATGTTAGAGAAAACTGCAAAATACATCCCTGTGGTTTACACATTTTGGCATCTTACATCCCTGTCAAAAACTTTTGACAATATACATCCCCCGTTAGGCAAACGTTTGCCACAATACATCCCTCGTTAACAATGAAGACTAACGGTGCAAATTTTTCCTCCGTTATCTCTTAACAAGATTGAAAATATTACACCGTTAATCTTCGTTAGCGAAACATTTGCACCGCTAGTCCTCTTTTTTAGAAAAAAAAATTAAAAAAATTTAAAATTAAAAAAAAAAGTTAAAATTAAAAAAAAGGAAAAAAATTAAAAAAATTAATTTTTTTAAAGTTTATATTTTAAAAAAATCAAAATTTTTTTAAAAAATTAATATTTGCGAAAAAAAATTTAATTTTTTTTTATAAATACGCATTTTTTAAAAAAAATAAAAAAAATGGAAAAAATTTAAAAAATTATTTTTTTTAAAGTTAATATTTAAAAAAAATCAAATTTTTAAAAAAAATTAATATTTGCGAAAAAAAATTAATTTTTTTTATAAATACGCATTTTTTAAAATTTTAAAAAATTAATTTTTTTAAAGTTAATATTTTTTAAAAAATCAATTTATTTTTAAAAAATTAATATTTGCGAAAAAAAATTAATTTTTTTTTTTTATAAAAACGTTAATTTTTTTAAAAAAAATTTAATTTTTTCTAAAAATATGCATTTTTTAAAAAAATACGCATTTTTAAAAAAATTAATTATTATTTATAAAAAAATTATTTTTTTTTGCAAATATTATTTTTTTTTTAAAAATTTGGTTTTTTTTTTTTTTTTTTTTTTTTTTTTTTAAATATTAACTTTAAAAAAAATAATTTTTTAAATTTTTTTAACTTTTTTTTTCTGAAAAAGAGGACTAACGGTGCAAATGTTTGGCTAACGAAGGCTAACGGTGTAATATTTTCAGTGTCGTTAAGAGATAACGGAGGAAAATTTTGCACCGTTAGTCATTGTTAACGAGGGATGTATTGTGGCAAACGTTTGCCTAACGGGGGATGTATATTGCCAAAAGTTTCTGACAGGGATGTAAGATGCCAAAATATGTAAACCACATGGATGTATTTTTTAGTTCTCTCTTAATGTTATTAAATATGTTGGGATCAATAATTAGTAATAGTATGATGTTTGTTTAAGAGAATTGAGCGTAAAACATGCTAGTTATTGAGTTAGGGTTTGGACAGAAAAGTAGTGCTGTAAAGATGTGAGTGTAATTAACAGATGAGGAGGAGTTAGGTCACGAATTTTTTTGTCTAAATTGAAGTTTAGTGAAAAAGCTTTCCAAAAAGTCCGGCCACGATTGATTTCAAGGTTGGGAAGTTAGTTTTTTGATTTTTCTTTGTTAAAGTGTCAAAGCTGTCAAACCGGGACAGAATTTGGGTAAAAGTTTGATAGTGAATTGTGGTTGTAAAAGTGTTATTTAGACTAGCCCTTCTGGAATAGTTAAGTCTTAGGTTATCTTAGACTACCACGAAAAGGATTCGCGATAAAAACTTGTAGAAGTATTTTATGTTAATTAAAACTTTTTGGTCTGCGTTCAGATCCGAATTTGGATAGTTGACAAGTTTGATTTTCTTTTGAGTACTTGTATGTGTTATTGGTCCATGGCCTTCTGGGATTAGCTTCCATGCTTATGAGAGACCATGGTAAATTTTTGGTGTGAGTTTTTGAGCTTTAATTGTTGTGATTTCATGTGGGCGAATGTACCTAAAAATTATGCGTTTTCTGATTTAAAAAGTGCAAGGGATTTAGTGAGTGTTAGGTTATGGTTATGATTATTATGGTGTCTAGGAGATCCATGGTGGGTCATATTAGTCTTAGACATCCATCATATGAGTATTACATGGGTTGTAGCTTTTAGCTTGACCTTTTGTAACGTGGTTTTATTTGTGTTGTTTAGATTTGTGATTTGTGTTGTGGAAGCTGCAAGGTTTGAGGTGAGTTCATAGTCCCATATTTTTACTTTGTTTTAAACTTGGGATGGGAATGATGCTTGTCTTAAATGTTTAAGTTACTGTGATTATGTTTGTGTCAAAAGAGCTTGGACTTATAATGTTATCGTATGTATGCTATGTGTGATGTAATCATTGTGTGGTTCATTTGGGGACCAATTTGATGTTATGTGTGCTTCGGTAAGGAGGATGCTTATCATGTTGCTCGCGCATGCGACCTAATTGATGTTGGGATCGGGGGACACGAGCCGTCCTATTGTTGCCTTTGTGTGTGGATATTCGTTTGCGAATGTTTGTAGCTTACATGATAACTTTAAATTATTTGTCCAGCTATATATTTTATGATCATAGTAAACCGGTTGCCTTGAGAGTGTATGTGTGTCTTAATCCTATGAATCTCAGCAACGTAATGTTGACATTTTAAGCATCATTTTCAGGTGAGCTTTCTAAGGATAAGATAGAAGGATGTGATTAGACGAGACCTTAGTTGCATTGTAAGTGGTTTATCTGTGCGTTTGGAGTTTATCATGTTGTTATCTTTCGGGTATTGTTATGACACTTTGTGTCTACACTTTGCCATTTTTATTGCATGTAGTTATTCTCTATATAGACACCATGTGTTGTAATGATATCCATGAAGTTAGACCCTCGCGTTTCCGCCTTGGCGAGGTGTGACAAAAAACATACCCAACAAAAATATATTTTTATTAAATACTTACACACACAAATGAACAAACAAGTCAGTCGGGGTATCAACCCTCTTCTCCTTTTCTTTTGTTTATGAGACGCGTCGAGGTGGTGGGGTCTAATAGGGCGATGACGCTTACTCAACATGCCACGTGGGCAGGGACTCGATCAAGTGAAGCCTTATTACGTACTGCCTTAAATTTTCTTATGGTTCATAATTCATAAACTACAAGTGAAGCTTGGGACTCGATCAAGTGAAGCCTTATTACATACTGCCTTAAATTTTCTTATGGTTCATAATTCATAAACTACAAGTGAAGCTTTCTTATGAACAAAGTTTATGAAAAAAATAACAAGTATGATTAAGGCTGGATATAGGACTCTAAGCCATCAGTTGCACAATTTTTTTCGAGGGTCAAGGAAATAAACATGAACAAAACATGCATTTTTTTTTATATATCAGTGGACTAACTAAACAAGACATGTATTTATGTAATACAAAATTTCAGGATCAAGTTAATATTAAAAAAATCAAAAATTTTAACGAAAATTTACACTAAACGGAAAACATGTATTGGGTTCTCGTGAACCCCTAGGTCCGCCGGAGTATGATAAGGGTCTCCTCATTGCTAACTTGTCCATAAGCATTAAATAGATGGATGAATAATGCGTTATTAGTTTATGATAACCTATCTTTTGTTAATATAGAAACCACTCATTTTTTTTTGCGTGGTTCACATGTTTTTAAATATACTTTTAAACTATAATTAAACAAGAAAAAATGTTATCAATAGGGACCTAGCTTTGGACTTTGTACAATATCTCTTATTATGGATTTGTGAACACGTAAACACACACATGAAAATAAATATATATTTGTGGTTGTATCATGTTGGTAGGTTGTTTATAATAAATCCTAGAAGATCACAGTGTGAGAAAAGATTTGTCATTAAAACAAAAAAACATTAAAGGAATAAAAATGGTAATGATATTATTATATATCGTTCATAACAAAGTAGTATATTTTATCATCGAAATCATCTACACTTGATCAAATGCTTTGCGGTAAAGCAATATGTATGTTGTGCGAGAATACTTTCCAACTAAAAAATTGTGGTTCAAGTACTGTTAGGGTGTGTTTGTCAAATTTAGCAGTAGCAGTAAGCAGTAACAGTAAGCAGTAAGCAGTAACAACAGTGTGTTGTAGCTATTTTTTCTATAAAATGTTTAGTAAGGTAGTTGTACATGTATCATAATGTTTAAAAAAAACTCATAAATGTTCAACGCTCCTAAATATTACTTCATGGAATGTTGAAAAATGAGAAGTCCGAAAAGATAAAGCTACTTGTTACTTGCAAAAACGAGCATTAAAATTCACAACGCTCAACACTCACCGCTCCTAAGTTATTCTAAATACTTTGCGCCAAACACACTCTTAATGTGAAATATGTGTATGCCGTCTATGTTGTGATATAGTTGATTGTCTTTCAAAAAAAGAAAATAATAAATAAATAATAATAATAATAATAATAATAATAATAATAATAATAATAATAATAATAATAATAATAATAATAATAAATAAACAACAAAGAAAATTGTCTTCACTTTGTTTAGGATTGTAACAATTTGTGAGACGAACACCATGTTGTTAGCCATCTTCGTATAATTTAAACTAACTTATGATATTTATACCAAATATGCGTGTCATGTCATCTGATAATCTATACAAGCAATTGAGTTCTTCAAATTATTTTTGATTCACTTTTTGATACCTAATATGGTAATACCACACCACGTACTACATAATAACCGCCACATAAAATCATTAATAATCATTGTTGCTACATCAACAAAACGAATATCAATCCATTGTAATATTTTTTTACGACTCACTCTAGCTTAAATATGTAAACGTAACTTTTATGTGGGATAAATAAAGATATAGATAGTGTTAGTCTACATATATTCGTGTATAGGCTTAGCCCACTTCTAAGGCTAAGCCTATAAACGAATATATGTCGACTGTGTAACAGATAGATGGATACATGTCGGAAGATGATCTATCAATATCCTAAAAAAAAAAGTTTAATTCACAAATTATGTCTCAAGGTCTCATTTCACATGACAATACATGTCAAATATAACTAAAATTTAAGAACATAATTAAAGCCCATGTCGTGCACAATGTACAAGTGTCCAAAATTAGAAAGTATATTCTGGTCCATAAAAACCCACTAAGGAACATGTCACACAAATATTGATATATACCTTTGTAAAAAGCATAATCTTGACCATATGTATAAGGACATTTAAATGTATAACCCATTGTGTCCAAAAGTGTGATTATGTGGCAATCCTAAAGTAAATTGGGCCATGGCAAACAAGAAGAGATAAAGCCTAAAAGCCTAATATTCTATGGATAACAAAAGTGTCATAGTTTATATGACCCAATGTGACAAAATACGTTCATAAAAGGTTACATGAAAATTATTCAGTTGCATGTGCTTGGTTTAAGAATACGAGTAAATGTTGTTGTCTCAAGGTTGCAGATATTGACTTTGTTAAAAATTTGTATTTGAATGAATCTAATCATCTTTTTAAGAACTCATGCTTGCAAGTATTATATTGGTCAAATATTGTACTTGCATGAAAAAAACCTTATTACACGTTCTAAAAAAACAAAAATTAAGGCTAGTATGAAACTATGATCTATTGGCCCAAGAATTTAAGGCCTATTTGTATATGCTTTTCATTACCCAATTAACCAAATGGATATAATCTGGAACCACAAACAAACTTAAAACATGAAATGAATCGTGCATATTTGCATCTACATACTCAAATGCTTGAGTTTAATCGCTCAAGAAAAAAGAAAGTTAGTTACCGGCTAATACTTGTCACTGGCAACTCTAACCCGGGCTCATTTTAAACCCGATGCAACCGCTCTTAAAAAACTACACATCAGTTAGTGTTTCAGTTGTAGTACCCCACATCGAGGGAAAAGTCATTTCCTTCCCGACCTCACAGAAACATTTGCGCTAATAGGCACTTAAAAATTAACCCCAAAGTTACTGCCTACTATCAATCAAGTTGTGTTATTTTTTTATGATAAGAATATTTATCTAGCTTAACTTGATTAAATATAAAAACTAAAAATAAAAAGTACATGATCATAAAAAGGCAAGCAGTGAACTAAAAAACATGTTATGTGCTATATCAATTTTGTGACTTGATATAAATAGATGTTACTTAGTTAGGTAACCGATTAATCACTACAGTTTTTCATCCAGTAAAATGTTCGAAAACAGTACAGGTTTTCGCCTAGCTACCTTCAAGATACGTCCATATCAAATGCCATTAGTTATAACATCGAATGATACTAGATGATCACACACATGAAAATGGACGAAAATAAATTCATTTTGACAAATGTAAATCTTGCACAAAAATAGAAAAGCTAGTGCATAACATCATTTTTATAACTAGACGATCACCTGTGCCAAGCACCAGGATTTTATAGCGGTAGATAATTATAGTGATATTTTGGCACAATGTACTAACCTCAACGGTAACATTTTCTTGATCATTCATTTCCATTTCCATCAAATTAACTATAAACTAAGACAAGAGTAAAAAGAAGTGTATGGTGTTTATATATTAGAGAGTAATATGATTTTTTTGAAAACTATTACTAATTAAGTTTGTGCTAACTTGCCATTTATAATAAATGATATAATAGGTAAAAAAACATTACTCAAAAATTAAGAAATTAAAAGATGTGATGCATGCTTTATAAGTAGTTAAGATTAATTTTTTTCATTTATGGAAGTGTGTAAATGCAAAATTCGTGTTTAGAAGCGCTTTTTGTTATATTATATAGGGCAAATGTTTTTAAAATGTTTCATACTTGTCAACATTTATTTTTATGGGTAGTGAACAATTTTTTTTTGCTTACACGGGTTTTTTTTCTTTTCAAATTAGGTATTTTTGAGGTATTTTGCGACATTTTGTGCGACATTTTTGCCCATCTCGGCTAATAGGATTTTTTTTTCGAATGGCAAAATATGTCAAAAAGTACCTTAAGAGGGCGAATTTGAAAGAAAAGTACCTTATCTATACTGTGTATCATTATTTTCAGAACCTTGTTAAGTGCGGGAACTGCGAGAACTCCAATTTTGCATTAGAAAACATGCATGTTCATATAAAACATGTATGTTTTCTTACATACACCTTAATTCACATACCTGCGTAACATACATGTTCATATAAAACCCTGTTAAGTGCAACATATCAATGCAAAATGGTTTTATAAGAACATGCATGTTATGCAGGTATGTGTATTAAGGTGTGTGTAAGAAAACATACATGTTTTATATGAACATGAATGTTTATATGAACATGCATGTTTATATGAACATGCATGTTTATATGAACATGCATGTTTATATGAACATGTATGTAACACATGTATGTGTATTAAGGTGTGTGTAAGAAAACATACATGTTTTATATGAACATGCATGTTTTCTAATGCAAAATTGGAGTTCTCGCAGTTCCCGCATTTAACAGGGTTCTGAAAATAAAGCCCCCTATCTATACTACATATAATGTAAAAACAGTCAAATTTGAAAAGGTGAATTGTTGAAAGTCAATGATGTTGAAAAGTTGAAAAACTTACAAAAGGAAATGTTGAAACCTTGCAAACTTCTCTACTACACCTTATTACTTCTATACTACTGAAGGAAACAAAACATAACTATACTATTGCAGGAAAATATTGATTCTGTGAAAAGTAATGCAGGAAACAATTGCTGGAAACATATATGATTTTGACTTTAATGATTTAAACCAAAACTTTCGGAGGAAGCATTAACAGTTGTAACCCACCCTCCTTTTATGCCTTAACAAACTCACCACCCTTCCTATAAACCTACACCCATTCATTCATTCATTCATTCAAACAAACAAACAAACAAAACTCATTTCAATATTCTAAGCATGCCATCATCGTCCCATAGTCGCCGGTATTTGCATCTTCGATTCTTCAGAAAATTAATCATAGAAAGAATATTTTTTACACTTGAAACGAGTAAGTATTTCTTTTTCTCTAATCAGGTTCTCAATCATCTCCTTAATTTTCTCACGCTTTGATTTATTATGTCCTTTTTGATTTGATTTTTGCTATAGAATTGGTCAAATTTAAGTTGCTTAATTTGTTCATGAATTTATTTTGTTTGTGTCATTGTTTTTTACAGGGAAAAGAATTTTCTTAGCCAATTTATATTCCATATACACTAATTTTTATTTTGAATTATGTTTTTTTTTTTTTTTTTTTTTTTTTTTTTTTTTTGTAAATGCCATAAATAATTTGTAAACGGATTTTGAATGTGATATTTACATTTTAATATCGTTTCTTTCAATTCTTATGGTGCGGTTATGATCAAGTTTATGGCTGTGTTGCAATTATGATTTACAGGTTCCAGATTCGTCATAGAATTAGTGAATCTTTTTATTTGGAATTTAGCCATTTAGTGGTGGTTTGAGTCAATTTAAATTTTGTGTTTTTATGTGTTTTTAGGCATGGTTGATTTTTGATTAAAAGTTACAGCTTCGAGCTGTTCATATCAATTATCACGTTTTTTCCTTTCTGTTTATTGGAAAAATTATGATGTTTATTTTGTTTGATTTGTGTTTTTGGAGATGGGTTTTGTTTTTTTGGATCTTGGTTAACGATGCTGGTTTAATTTTATTTTTTGCTTAAAAGGTCCAACTTATTGCTTATGTTTTTGTTCATAGGTCTGAACTCTCGGTTAGAATCTCTGCAACAATGCTTGTCAGGTAAAAAAAAGTCATTACAGTTTTTGTTCATAGGGTAAATGGTTATGCTTATGCTGAGATTGCTATTTATTAGACTTTATAGTTCAATTTTGAACAGTGGTATGGAACATGTTACTAGCTTTGAAGAAAAAAAATGAGCACAATGTAACCTATATATGACTTTGTTATGATCTTCTATGTGTTTATATTGAACTAACTTGTTGCCTTTATCTTTCCTAATAATTAGGTAGAATTTGGACGGAACAAGGCCACTGGCTTTGAAGAGATCAAAAAGATGTTGATAAAGCTCAACAAAAGGTCTTTTCACTTTCTAAATTTTGAACATATGTCATTACTAAGGTTAAAGTTATTAGAAAAGTTGCTAATATCTATATTTTTTGTTTCTCCAACCGCAAGATAATAATGTTGTTTTTGTGATTCATTTGTATGAACTAATTTCATCTTTTGTAGGTGGAGTAATTACGGGCTTATGGCACTTGGAAACTTGGAGTTATTCATGGATTGGTTGAAGATGGTAGATATGATATGGGTTTTCAGTGGTGAAGTTGTTCGGTTGTTAGTCGATGCAGCTTCTATACAGGTCCGTCTATATGTAACCGCTTTCTAAATTTTGGTGCGCACCAGGGGTAAATTGTTTTAGCCGTTGCTTTTTTTACCAGGTCGTAGTCGGTAGCTTCATAGCAGGAAAAAAAAAATAAAAAATAAAAAAAATAAAAAAAAAGATCCGCTACGACCCCATCCCCAACACAGCCCACAAACATGTTAGATGATACTGACGTGGCCGACAAAACATAAGGTTTAGGTTATTGTTTGTTGTTTAAGAGAAAACTATAACATTGTTTAATTAATTGTCATTTTCTTGATTACTCTTAGCCTTACAGGAGATTTTTGCTTTGACCCACTTGGATTAGGTATGTAAATTATAATTTATTTTTAATATTTTCTTATGAATTTGTAAAGTGAATATATATACAGAGATTGATTATTTTTTGTATAATTAGAGTTGCTGTTTGATGCGGGCTGAAGAGAATACTTTGCAGACTCAACCACATTGTTGTGGTCCATTTAGCGTTGATGGGTATTGAAGGTCGAAGATGGGTTGACATAATCAATCCAGGGTCCTTAAATCGAGCCTAATTTTCTGAATAGAAAGAAGCCAAAGCCTCATGTTGGGTATCCTGGATTGTGGTTTGACCTTTTTATGTAGGCTAGAGGGTCCCCCTAACCGGTTATGGTAATGAGCGGTTACCTATGTTGCCGTAATAAAGTGTTACTTTATTATGCTGTTGCCAAAACTATATCAGTTATTTGTATAGAAACAAATTAACCACTTTTTTGTTTTGAAAGACTTGTGCATGATCCAATATGATTTTTCCTCAACCTTCTCTAAAATGACTTGCTTATATTGCTACATGTACAAACTTATTTATGGATCATCCTTCAGCAGGTTTCTCTATGGAACACTTGAATTGCATATGGGTATTTCGTGAAAAAATTTTATAAATGAGTAATTTTTTATTTATTGCAGGCATTTTATAGAGAAAATATGCTAACGAAAGATATTAACGACCTCAAAAAAGGTATTCAGTATGATTTGAGTAAACATTGTTTTGTTTTTTTAAGACTGCTAATTTGTTTTTATTATTATTCATTCTAAGGTATAGGCGAATGAGTTCCTTGAGCTTTTAGGCTCTCACTTATTTTTCTTTATTTATTGGTTATAGGAACCTATCGCTTGGAAATGAACAATTAAGAAAGGTGAAAACGCCTAGGTACAAGAATTCGTCACGCAGCGATCAATTTGCAGGTAAATGATAAATGTAGAGAAGTAATTAAACTATTATTTTGATCATTGTTTTAGAGTGCATTGAACATGTGTTTGTATGGTGCAGGTAGATAAAGCGCTGATACGCGAGAATTGCGCCCTCATAACAAGTTTTACCTCTCAAGGGATCTCGAGAAGCTTACAACCCCCACCAGGCAGTGTACGTGATCGTTGTAGTATAGTATAGTGACAAGTACCGGGGGATTGATCGTTCAACTCAGGAATAGTGTCGCTAGGATTAGAAAGCCTACTAAACGAGGTCTAGAGGTGAGGGATGATTCTTTTTGTATTTTTATATTTTATGGAAAACAAGTAAAATCTCGTGTTTTGAAGGAGTGGGCGGAATTAGTTGCTAGCCAACTAACCCAATTAACTACTAATGCAATCAAAATAAAATAACAAAAATGAAAATGAAACTATTAAACTAATGTGGTGGAAACAATAATGAGGAAAGTTGTGTTTACTTAGATTTCATTACTCCCTATATATCTTTTACAGGTTGATTAGCTTGTTACAATTGCATGGATGACGGGTCATATTCCTTAATACTAGTCGTAGGGCCGTGTACAATATTCCCTAATTCTATAGGATCCTACTTCACTCCTATGTAGAGCCGTTAGAAGCTCCTAACATGGGATCATTAGAATTCTCCTACGCATTAAATACAACCAAAAATCGTAGTACACCTCCGATCATGTTTCTTAAGACGTTCAAGCAAGTTACCAATGGAAGTCTGCCAGTTTTCTTAAGCCTAACATCGAATACAATCATCCGTAACAATTATAAACAAACAATCAACCCATAATTAGCATCTAGGTTTCACTACATCTAAGCAAACACAATAGAAATCTAGCCTAGCATGTTAAATAGAAGACAAGCGTAAGATATAATCACACAACACATAGACATATTGAATGATTTGAATGAATACTTATCTTCAATTGAACATGGAAGAATCAAGAGGTTGGAACCCTTGAAAAACTGATAAAATTCGAACTAGGGTTTATTCCCTCAAAGTTGCACACCAATGAATGAAATTTGAAAAACTATATATAGATATTACATCGTGACGGCGTCATGTGTTAGATCGTGACGCCGTCAACTCGCCGCCTTCATAAAATCGTATTGCCTAGATCTATTTGTGACGCCGTATTGTGTAGAAATACTCTGGGCCGTCACTAATGTTTGGACCCTGACGGCCTTGGTGACGCCGTCAGGCCATAGGCTTGAAAACTCTCTGGATCGTCACGTGTATTTTCCACTTCCACCTCTTTTGTAACTCTTGACGCCGTCATGTACAAAGGCTTGAAGCCGTCAGGTACTGTTCCCAGTAAGGAAATTTGAGACTTTGCCGTTTTCTTCACTTTTATGCTCCAAAAACGTCCAAAATGCTTCCTTTTCTAGATTTCTCTCCAAAAGTACCTGAAATGACAAAAGGAACGATTTAGGGCAATAATTGATCAAATAATCTCGAATTTGGGCTTAAATGACCCCTTAAAAGCGGTACACTTTTCGCCTCATCAAGCGCATGAGTTGTTGACAGAAGATTTTATGTTGCATATATATATATATATATATATATATATATATATATATATATATATATATATATATATATATATATATATATATATATATATTGTCCAATGATCAATGATGTGAAACGATGCCCGCCGCAACATGGCGGTCAGTTGCCCACCTCGTTACTCAAAAAGTGTGAGATAGCCTATCAATAAAAAATAAAGTAAAAGTTAGCAAGATAGCAACTTTGAAAATTGAACCAAAACATAAATTTGATTGCTATAAATCACTCACGGATACCAAAATAATGTGCAAATGTCGTGTATAAAGAAGTTTTACGTGAAGAGTAACGCGCGTTGTAAGTTATTATCTCATAATTTATGTAATGTTTTATTTTCAGTTTCAGTAAATGTTTTCATATGTTTTTTGATACATGATAAAAATTATTGCATGTTATATCCGTTTGCAATTACATTTTGATATTTTCACTATCTATTTTGAACGTTACATGAAACACTTACCACAATATTGCATATCGTTAATTGTCTACCGCTAGAAATTTCCGTTCCTATGCACGGGTACTCGCCTAGTAACCAATAATTGTTGTTCACTACCAAAAGACACAAATAGTGTCAAGTATGATACTTTTTTTTAAAATATTTGCCCTATTGTATATTTTGAAAGTTTAGTTTCTCATTGAAACTCAAACATCCAATATAGTCATAACAGAAAAACTAATATTTTAAACTACTCGTAAAATATATCATATCAGCTATTAAAATTATAAAATTGTAAATAAACTAACAGTCTAGGGTTTTTTTTTCCTTTCTTTTTTTAATAACATTACTCTCACCCACTTGAGGTTACAAATCAATAACCATTTTGTTGGATTCCATATAAATATTTAGGCCTCGTATATATAACGGGGTAATATTTTGAGGCCCCTAAATATTTTAGGCATTATGCGATCACATGCGCACACCTCATATATGGCTCTATATATACTACCTTCATTAATAAGTAGTATTCAAGTAATTAATAGACGGAGAATCATATATAAGTACTATAAGAGCAGTGGGTGTGGTCTTGTCATAGCTCCTCGTCGTCCAACGTGGAGCTCGCCATGGTACCACCTCCCCCTCGTCGTCCCTCGTTGTTTCCTCCTTCCTCGTGCAGACGACGAAGTGTATATTCTGACAATGTGTAAGAAAAGTGGATACAAAGAAGCATGCATTATTATTTTACAAACGGTAATATTACCGTTTAAAACCAAACGGTCCTTTTTTTCTCTTCTTTTGTTTTTAAAAAGTTTTACAACTCCTATAAATACCAAACCAATTTCACATACTTTCATCACTACAACTCAACAAATATATAACTTCAACTCAACAAATATATAACTTTCATCACTATGTCTCAAAACCCGAACGAACCCGGTTATTTCACAACCCTCCTAACTTCAAACCAACGATACGGGGGATCGTCAAACACTTCTACTCCCTCGTCGTAAAATTCCCCACCTTCATCGCCATATGGTTCACAACCTTTCACTCCGATGGACGTTTATGCTAATCAACATATTGCGTTGCAGCAAGCAGGGTTCGTAACTCATTCTCAACGAATGTTGCCACCACAATTTTTTAACCCGTCTCAACCATCCTCGTTCCCAGCTCATCAATCACAACCGCAAGTCGAACCACAACCTCAGGTCAAACCTCAGTTTAAAGTTCCAAAAGCACGGTCACCGGCCAAAGGTAGAGGCAAGAAAACCAAGGCCGTCAAAGGAAAAAAAAGTCGTAAATTTAGATGTCGACGATGACGATGACTTGTAACTTGCAGTGTGACAACTGGCAAAATAGGGAGCCGTTTTATAAAACCCGCATTACATTGAAATTATAAATTTGGAATTTTTGAAAGTTTATTGTGACGAGATATTTTACGAACGTTGGTACTTGATTTTTAATCGTACGATATTTATGGGATTGATTATTTATTTATGGTTTAGTATTGGTTCATTCGTGATGATTTTTTTTTGAGATGATTGGTTGGCACTACATTGACTCCGGCACTAGGATAACCTAACGAAATTAAATCTTTTGAATAACGATCGCGGTTGTCTATTAAACGAACGTTTTTATATTTATATAACTCGAGAAGTGTCTTTGGAAAATTTATGGCGACGTGTACGAATATGTTTGGCGACGTTTAATATTTTTTTGGGAACTAATAATCATGTTACGGGAAAAACCAATTAATAACATTTCTTAAATGCCAAAGTTATTGTGGCTTATATTAGAAAAAGAGAACTAGGGGGACCAATGTTGTAAAATTTGGGTATATTACCCCTAACCCTAACCCTTTCACCCTCATAATATCACCTCCCTCACTCCCTCTTCTCTCCCTCTTGTCGCCGCCCACCTGCATCACCGACACCATCACCACCGCCGGTCACCACCACACACCGCCACCACCAAAACACTCCCCACACACTCCTCTTTCGTGTGTTGTACCACACGCGCCCAATAGAACCCCCCCTTCCGTTTCTTGTTTTCCGTTGCATACAACACCACACACCACCACATCACCACTTTTCTTGGTTTACACTTGTTTTGAAGGTGAGAAACGTAGTTTTACGCGTCGGGTTTGACTAATCCGAGTTAAACCCGGTTTCAATCTTTGATTTGGGTTTGGATTTTTAGATTTAAAAATGGGTTTTGGTACAAAAATAAAGATGGTATCCTTGGGTGTCGACTCACAAACTTATGGTGCTCGGATTTGTTTATTTGGGTCGATTGAATGGAGATTTGTGACTCGTTGGAGCTAGGCCGAGACCTTGTGGTCTCGATGTTATGATTTTTTTTGGTTGGATTTGGAGCCCAACGTGACCTCAAGGGTCCGTTGGTTGTGGCCATAGCTCGTTGGAGCTCAAAGTGACCTCAAGGGTCCGATTAGTTATTGTTTTGTGGCTCGGATGAGCTTAATGTGACCCCTATGGTCCATTTGGTTTGCTTGATATTTGATTGGAGCTTAGCCGAGACCCTCAAAGTCTCGGGGTTGGTTTTTGTGGCTCGTAGTGAGAACCGAGACCCAAGTGGGTCTTCCGGTTCGTAATCGACTCGATGTCTTGACCCGTATATTTGTTACTTTTGTGGTTCTCCTTGTTGTTGGATTATTGTTGTTGTCGTTGTTGTGTTTTTACTTGGGCCGAGAGGTGTGGCAAGGCCGAGACCTTGTGGTCTCGGCAATGGACTTGAATTGTAAGGTTGTGTTGACGAGGTGTGATAATGGGGACCGATTGTGAGACGGTCACTAGATGACGGAGATAGGATTAGTCGGGTGCCGTAGTCGGACCCTCATGTTGTAGCACGTGGATATGGGATTATTTGGACGGAGTTGATATATTTATATTGTGACTTGATTCTTATTACTTTGGACTTGGACTATAAGCCGAGAGTCATGACTCGGACATGTGACCAAATTCTATGACTCGATAAATATTTAAAAATCGATATTAAAAATAATACTCGTAATAATATTATTAAGAATATAATCGTTTATATACGTATATAGACGTGTTAAACGTATATATATATATATATATATATATATAAATGCGCATATTACTAATAAAACGATCACGAGTAAACGTATAATAATAAAACGATAGTTATTATACTATGCAAATAGTATAATAAATGTCGGGCTATTGTTATAAATACTAACTATATAAATAATGGCGAAATATAAGGCGGGTAAATAATAATTAAAAATGTGATTTTGTTTATAAATTAGAAACTTATCGAGTTATACGAATTGTGGGTCTTTAAAGTCCAAGTGGGCCTTATATTGTGACTTTGTGTTGTCACGGATATATGACGGTTAATATAAACATTTTATATATCGAATGACTTATTCTAAATCGAGTTATTTGACGATATAAAATGAGTATATTAATGGGCATCGTATCCCACGACGCCCATAGGATGTGGTATATATTTTAGGGTAATAAATTACTATATGTTTCGTGGAATTTGGCCGATTCGACGATATATATAGGGAATTCATTGGACTACGACATATACCAAATAGAAACTTATGTGCAATGTGCTTTAGGTTGGGTATAATTTTGGAACAATATATTACGTAAATAAGTATGGGAGATTATCAAATCGACGGATTTAATAAGCTTCGATAATTATTTAAATAATATGTTGAGCTAACATTAGACCTATAGTTGTCTTATTATTGTTCTTTGTTGTGGCTTTTTGGTTTGTGCTGTGTCGACCCTCCACCCGTGTGGATACCAAACGTCGAATTTCAAATGAATATGAAGTTAATTCGAGAAATGGATATTTTTGGAAAGTAAAACGGAATACGTTTGGGAATGGGAATATTTAATTTTGAGGAAATGATTTCTGAACGGGTTTGATATTGTTAGGAAGTGCCGAGTCTGTAGTCGCCGTTACGTGAGTTGCTTGAGATTACTTACGTCTTTCTTCTATCATTTCTTTTGAGGATTTCTGGACTTGAGGTGAGTCATAGCCCCACTTTTACTCTTGAACTTTGTTTTCAATACTTGGGGTGAGAAACGTGCAAATGTTTTATGTGGACTATTATCGCTTTATTTATTTATTTCAAAACTTGCTATGCTTATAGAACTAGGTAGGATTAAGCGACGCCTAGTCCCGAACTAGGTAAGCTATTGGATTGGTTATAGAGCGAGGCCTAGACTTGAGCTAGGTAAGCTATTGATTGGATTGATTTGAGCTATAGCGTGCACCTATAGGGATGATTTGTTTTGGTTGGAATATTTTCGTTGGAATATTTTGGTTCGATATTTTGGTTGGATGATTGAGGCCTAGTCTAGCTAGCAAGTGTTTTGCTTATATGTCCACTATATTGAGTTATGAATCTAAACCTATGATCTCACCAGCGAAAGCTGACTTTTTGCACGTTTTCTCATGTAATTAAGTGATGCTCTGCGGATGCTTGGGATTGGAGGCTTGGCATTTGGCACCGGTTATGGATCTATATTTTCTAAAACTCTGATAACTATTGTGGACCTATATTTATTTCTTTTGGGCCTGACTTTGGATGATTTTGGGATAATGTAAACTTTAAAACCCCGCGTGGTTGCATTTTATTTTGTTTACTTTATCTCGTTCTTTTATGTCTTGTGTTTGGATACCAATCCCCGTAGCACCCCGAAAGCTTGTTGAGTCTTCCGCTGTATCAAATTTTGGGGGTGTTATAGATTGGTATCAGAGCCAAGGTTATAGAGAACTAAGTAAATAGACACCTAAACGATCCCCGACCATTGCCCGCCAGCCCGCCAAGCCGAAGCATCATTGTTTGTTATTGAGGTATTATGAGATTATTGAGATGATTAGAGATTTGGGATTTCTTGAGATGATTTGAGGATTTGAGGTTTATTGATTTAGTGATATGATGCGTTTTGAGGAATTATATGCATTTTGAGGAATTATATGCGTTTTGAGGAATTATATGGCTTAATTGTTTTGAGAATGGTTTTAGTAATGCAGTATTTTAAAATCTTTCTTGATTATATACGATTTGGAATTATATGATGATTTGTGGATATGGTATTTTGAGTTCGCGGTTTAGTTGTTTTTGAAACACTTACACCCACCCTACGCCGTTGTCACAGACTATGGCCTCCCATACGCCTGATGTTGTTGAGGATATTCTTACTACACTGGTATTGCCAGCACAGTTCACCATGGCTCCTGATGACCCTTACCAGGTTGCCATGCATTCAGTTACTATGACACCGACAGGTTCTACTTCAGCACCACCTGCTGCATCTACGCAGGGACCCTCAGCTCCTTTAGGGCTCCCTGGTACATCGAGGCAGCTTACTCTTCATTAGGCTTTGGCTCGTGTGGCTCCACGTTTTGCCCACCGAGCTACGGCACGTATGTCGGTACGCTCTACTTCACCACCTTTACAGATTGATGCTCACTCTCTTCTGTCTGAGGCGCCACCCGCATTATTGCGTCGTCGTCCTAGATCACCTACCCCTTCACCACATGGTTCACCTGTTAGGAGACGACGATTGATGATGTACTCTTCCGATGAGGAAGAGGAGTACGAGGGTGAGGATGAGGCTGATGACCCTCAGGAGGCTGAGCAGGGTGATGATGATGACCTGAGGAGGAGGATGACCCTCAAGAGGAGGAGATGCCTGATGATGATGATTTGATTGTGCCGCCAGCTCAGGCTGAGGAGCCTGATTCACCTGTACATCCGATTGAACCTGATTCACCTGATCATCCGTTTTTGTTTGAGTTGCCACCTGGTAGTCCCGTTGGGTCGGATGCATCTTATGAGGTTTCTGCTGAGCATGTAGAGTTAGGTGAGATTGGCAGGTTATGGGCTCGGATTACTGAGCTTGGTGAGAGAGTTGCACATGTATCTGATCGACTTGAGAGGGTTATTGGAGAGTTCTTAGCGGATTTGAGAGTTGATATGACTGTGGTTGTGGGCAGGACTACTGAGATGAGGAGAGTTTTGATGGAGGTTCATGAGCATATCGATAGTTTACAGCGAGGTTTTGTTACAGCTCGAGAGGCCGACCGCAAGCTATGGCAAAGGAATGCCGAGCTGGAGAAGGAGGTGGCTGACCTCAAGAGAGACCGAGACACCCATAGCGTGGAGCTAGGATCGTTATGGAGGGATCTTGATGGCTTGAGGCAGGAGTTGAGGAGCCTCCGCCAGCATCGTGGCTAGTTGCTTGGGTTATGTTGTCTTGTTGCTTTCTTAACCGAGGAGTGTTCGGTTAGAAAAGCTAGTTATCATATTTTGATGTATTTTGTTCAGTATTCGTCTCTTTTGGAACGACTAGTACGTTTTGTGTTATCCAGTAGTTGGAACGATGTTAGATCGCTATTGTATGGTTGATGGTTATTAGTATATGGTATTATGTGATTTTGGGTGTTATGGAAATTGAGTCCTTATCCGTTTTATTGATGTTTCATGATGTATTGTTGCTATTCTTTCCGTGACTTGGCTTCGTTGAATTTCTTTTGTTGAGCATATTGATAAGTTCTATTGGAGACTCATGAACTTGTATGATATTTCAGATCAATGGCCCCACGAAGAAACCCTGTTAGAGCTACCAGAACTGGACCTGCAACGGCTACCCCTGGTCGTCGAGGACGCCGTCCAACTCGAAATGTTGAGACTCCTACTCCTGATAACCTGGACACTACTAACCGCAACAACAGGAACCAAAATGTTGATGTTCAGGGAGACAATGATCATGTTCCACTTAATGCACCTACTGTGGACCAAGCAATGATCAATCAACTTGTGGAGCAACGAGTTGCTGAGCTGCTAGCTGAATCAAATCATTCCAACAATTCTGCTGGGACATTCCCACCTGTTCGTGCTAATGGATGTAACTACAAGGAGTTTAAGATTTGTGGACCTATTGAGTTTGGTGGAACCGAAGGAGTGGTTTACTTGGTTAGGTGGATAGAGAAGACTGAGTCTGTGTTTAATGTCAGTGGTTGTGCGGAGAATACGAAGGTAAAGTTTGCTTCTTTTACCTTCAAGGATGAAGCCTTAACTTGGTGGAACAATTACCGTAACTCGGTTGGGAGTGATGTGGCTTATGCTATGACTTGGGAGCAATTTAAGTCTTTGTTGATTCAGACTTACTGCCCAAGGAATGAGATTAAGAAGTTGGAAATTGAGTTCTGGAACCACAAAGTGAAAGGTACCGATATGGCAACTTACAATCGCCGTTATCGAGAGTTGGCCTTACTCTGTCCCGATATGGTTAGGACTGAGACCCAAAAGATTGAGAGGTATATCGATGGGTTGCCGGTAGCTACAAGGAACGATGTGATTTCTGCTAAGCCTGCAAACATTCATGAGGCTATCACTATCGCTCAACAATTGATGGACTCTTTGGCATTGGAGGAAGCTGATAAAGATAAGAATGGAAAGAGAAAGAGGGATGAGCACTCTAAGGGTAATGATCGTCGAAACAAGCGACAAATAACTACTAGAGCTTATGCCATGGGAGATGGAGACAAGAAGAACTACAATGGAGATGCACCCAAATGTAACCGATGTTACAAGCATCACTCTGGTCGATGTACTGTAATGTGCAAGAATTGCTCTAAGATGGGACACATAGCTAAGGATTGTAGAGCTCGACCACTTGCTATGGTTCAAGCTACTCCTGAAACTATGAGCAAGGCAAATGTTACTTGCTATGGATGTGGAAAGAAAGGACATTATCGGAATGAGTGTAGGGATTCGTGGAACCGAGGAAATCAAGGATCGGGTGGTAATGGGTACAATAATGGAAACCGTGGAGCTGGAGGAACCCGTGGACGACAAGATACTGGGGACCAACGTGTGGAAGCTGGAGCTGCTCATGGAAGAGTGTATGCACTTGGGAACGAGAGAGGAGAAGATCCGAACGTTGTTACTGGTACGTTCCTTCTCAATAATCGTTATGCTTCCATACTATTCGATACTGGTGCCGATAAGAGTTTTGTGTCCACTAAGTTTGCACCCTTACTTGAGAAACCCCCGATGGCCTTAGGAATTGGTTATGATGTAGAGTTAGCTAATGGAAACATAGAAAGGATTAAGACTATCATTCGCGGTTGCACGTTAAACTTTCTGAACCGTCCTTTCAACATAGATCTTCTACCCATCACATTAGGTAGTTTTGATGTCATTATTGGTATGGATTGGTTGTCGAAGTAACGTGCTCATATAATTTGCGATGAGAAGATCGTGCGTGTGCCTTACGGCAAGGAGATTCTGAACATACCAGGAGATAGAAAGGATTTGAGAGGCCCATCTAGATTAGTGGTCATATCTTGCACTAAGTTGCCGAAGCTAATGGAGAAAGCAAGTTACCTTTTCTTAGCCCAAATTTCTGAGAAAGGAGAGAAGGAGAAGAAAGAAAGGTGCATTGGAGATGTACCTATAGTTCGTGATTTTTCGGATGTGTTTCCCGATGACTTGCCGGGAATTCCGCCTAATAGACAAGTGGAATTTCAAATTGAGTTGATACCTAGTGCTGCACCTGTAGCACGAGCGCCTTATCGTCTTGCACCTACTGAATTGGAAAAGTTGTCAAAACAATTAGCGGAGTTAGCCGAAAAGGGATTCATAAGACCAATTTCTTCGCCTTGGGGAGCCCCGGTCTTATTTGTGAAGAAGAAGGATGGATCGTTTCGTATGTGTATTGATTATCGAGAGTTGAACAAGTTAACGGTGAAGAATAGATACCCGTTACCGAGGATCGACGATTTGTTCGATCAACTTCAAGGATCGAGTGTGTATTCGAAGATCGATTTGAGATCGGGATATCATCAGCTTCGAGTGCGCGAGGAAGATATTCCGAAAACGGCTTTCAGAACCCGTTACGGGCATTACGAGTTTTAGGTGATGCCGTTTGGGTTGACTAACGCACCGGCGGTATTCATGGATCTCATGAATCGGGTGTGTAAGCCTTACTTAGATAAGTTCGTGATTGTGTTTATCGATGACATTCTGATTTATTCGAAGAGTGTGAAGGAGCATGAGGAGCATCTAAGACTTATCTTAGAATTGCTTAGGAAGGAGAAACTGTATGCCAAGTTTTCGAAATGTGACTTTTGGATTCCGACGGTACAATTTCTAGGTCATGTGATTGATAGACAAGGAGTTCATATGGACCCTGCTAAGATTGAAGCGATTAAAGATTGGGCTACACCTACGACCCCAATAGAAGTTCGTCAGTTTTTGGGATTAGCCGGTTATTACCGAAGATTCATTGAGGGATTTTCGAAGATAGCAAAACCGTTGACCAAATTGACTCAAAAGAGTGTTAAGTATGAATGGGGAGATAAGGAAGAGGAAGCATTTCAGTTACTTAAGGAAATGTTGTGTAGTGCTCCTATCTTGGCGTTACCCGAAGGTAACGAGGACTTCGTCGTCTATTGTGACGCTTCTCATAAAGGTTTAGGAACTGTGTTAATGCAACGAGAGAAAGTAATAGCTTATGCTTCCCGACAGCTCAAGAAGCACGAGAAGAACTACACCACCCATGATTTAGAGTTAGGTGCTGTGGTTTTTGCCTTGAGGATATGGAGACATTACTTGTATGGAACCAAGTGTGTAGTGTTTACTGATCACAAAAGTCTGCAACACATTCTGAACCAAAAAGAGCTTAACATGAGGCAGCGACGTTGGATTGAGTTGCTATGCGATTACGATTGTGAAATTCGCTACCATCCGGGTAAAGCAAACGTTGTTGCTGATGCTCTTAGTCGAAAGGAGAGAATTCCACCGTTACGAGTTAGGTCATTAGGAATGACTATCGTATCGCCATTACCGTCTCAAATATTAGAAGCTCAAACGGAAGCGTTGAAAGCAGAGAATCGAGCTGCTGAAAACATATTTGGGATGGCAGAAAATGAGAAGGGATTTGTTAAGTGTTCTGATGGAGTGTTATGTTTTGGAGAGCGAAGTTGGGTACCATTGTATGGAGGAATTCGAGAGTTGATTATGCATGAGTCGCATAAGTCAAGATACTCTATTCATCCTGGGTCTGACAAAATGTACCAGGATTTGAAGAAGTTATATTGGTGGCCAAATATGAAAGCAGATATAGCATTGTATATTGGCAAGTGTTTGACTTGCTCTAAGGTTAAAGCAGAACATCAAAGACTGTCAGGATTATTGACGCAGCCAGAACTCCCGGTTTGGAAATGGGAGCGGATTACGATGGACTTTATTACCAAATTACCAAAGACAGCTAGCGGTTGCGACGCTATATGGGTAATTGTGGATCGTTTGACTAAGTCTGCTCATTTCCTGGCGATTAGTGAAGATGATAGTGTGGAAAAACTTGCGAGATTGTATGTGAAGGAGATTGTTTCTTGTCATGGAGTTCCGATATCGATTATTTCGGATCACGACAGCCGCTTCACGTCAGCATTGTGGCGATCACTTCAAACCGCTTTGGGGACGAGACTTGATATGAGTACTGCATATCACCCCCAAACCGATGGTCAAAGCGAGAGAACTATCTAGACTTTGGAGGATATGCTTCGTGCATGCATCATAGACTTTGGTAAAGGCTGGGAGAAATATCTACCCCTTGCGGAGTTCTCCTACAACAATAGCTACCACACAAGTCTTAAGGCTGCACCATTTGAAGCTTTGTATGGTCGTAAATGTCGTTCACCTATTGGTTGGGCAGAAGTTGGAGATAGCCAACTCATAGGCCCTGAGCTTATCTTGGAAACTACTGAGAAAGTAACACAAATTCGAGATCGACTGCAAGCAGCTAGAGATAGGCAGAAAAGCTACGCCGATCAGAGGCATAAACCCCTAGAATTCCAGGTTGGAGACAAAGTGATGTTGAAAGTCTCTCCTTGGAAGGGTGTGATACGTTTTGGGAAACGTGGGAAACTTAATCCCCGCTACATTGGACCATTTCTTATTTTGGAAAGAATTGGGCCCGTAGCGTATCGTTTGGAATTACCTATGGAACTGAGTAAAGTTCATGATGTGTTTCATGTTAGCAATCTGAAGAAATGCCTTTCAGAGGAAACACCAGTTATACCAATCAAGGATATTCGTGTGGATGAAAGTTTGAATTTTGTGGAAGAGCCGATTGAGATAATGGATAGAGAGATCAAACGACTCAAGAGGAGTCGTATTCCGCTCATCAAAGTTCGTTGGAATTCGCGGCACGGACCGGAATTTACGTGGGAACGTGAGGATGAGTTTCGAAAGAAATATCCGAAGCTTTTCACTTCGTAGATGGATTATTTCGAGAGAAACCCGGGACGGGTTCCTTCTGAGGCTGGGAGGATGTGACAACTGGCAAAATAGGGAGCCGTTTTATAAAACCCGCATTACATTGAAATTATAAATTTGGAATTTTTGAAAGTTTATTGTGACGAGATATTTTACGAACGTTGGTACTTGATTTTTAATCGTACGATATTTATGGGATTGATTATTTATTTATGGTTTAGTATTGGTTCATTCGTGATGATTTTTTTTAGATGATTGGTTGGCACTACATTGACTCCGGCACTAGGATAACCTAACGAAATTAAATCTTTTGAATAACGGTCGCGGTTGTCTATTAAACGAACATTTTTATATTTATATAACTCGAGAAGTGTCTTTGGAAAATTTATGGCGACGTGTACGAATATGTTTGGCGACGTTTAATATTTTTTTGGGAACTAATAATCTTGTTACGGGAAAAACCAATTAATAACATTTCTTAAATGCCAAAGTTATTGTGGCTTATATTAGAAAAAGAGAACTAGAGGGACCAATGTTGTAAAATTCGGGTATATTACCCCTAACCCTAACCCTTTCACCCTCATAATATCACCTCCCTCACTCCCTCTTCTCTCCCTCTTGTCGCCGCCCACCTGCATCACCGACACCATCACCACCGCCGGTCACCACCACACACCGCCACCACCAAAACACTCCCCACACACTCCTCTTTCGTGTGTTGTACCACACGCGCCCAATAGAACCCCCCCTTCCGTTTCTTGTTTTCCGTCGCATACAACACCACACACCACCACATCACCACTTTTCTTGGTTTACACTTGTTTTGAAGGTGAGAAACGTGTTTTTACGCGTCGGGTTTGACTAATCCGAGTTAAACCCGGTTTCAATCTTTGATTTGGGTTTGGATTTTTAGATTTAAAAATGGGTTTTGGTACAAAAATAAAGATGGTATCCTTGGGTGTCGACTCACAAACTTATGGTGCTCGGATTTGTTTATTTGGGTCGATTGAATGGAGATTTGTGGCTCGTTGGAGCTAGGCCGAGACCTTGTGGTCTCGATGTTATGATTTTTTTTTGGTTGGATTTGGAGCCCAACGTGACCTCAAGGGTCCGTTGGTTGTGGCCATAGCTCGTTGGAGCTCAAAGTGACCTCAAGGGTCCGATTGGTTATTGTTTTGTGGCTCGGATGAGCTTAATGTGACCCCTATGGTCCATTTGGTTTGCTTGATATTTGATTGGAGCTTAGCCGAGACCCTCAAAGTCTCGGGGTTGGTTTTTGTGGCTCGTAGTGAGAACCGAGACCCAAGTGGGTCTTCCGGTTCGTAATCGACTCGATGTCTTGACCCGTATATTTGTTACTTTTGTGGTTCTCCTTGTTGTTGGATTATTGTTGTTGTCGTTGTTGTGTTTTTACTTGGGCCGAGAGGTGTGGCAAGGCCGAGACCTTGTGGTCTCGGCAATGGACTTGAATTGTAAGGTTGTGTTGACGAGGTGTGATAATGGGGACCGATTGTGAGACGGTCACTAGATGACGGAGATAGGATTAGTCGGGTGCCGTAGTCGGACCCTCATGTTGTAGCACGTGGATATGGGATTGTTTGGACGGAGTTGATATATTTATATTGTGACTTGATTCTTATTACTTTGGACTTGGACTATGAGCCGAGGGTCATGACTCGGACATGTGACCAAATTCTATGACTCGATAAATATTTAAAAATCGATATTAAAAATAATACTCGTAATAATATTATTAAGAATATAATCGTTTATATACGTATATAGACGTGTTAAACGTATATATATATATATATATATATATATATATATATATATATATATATATATATATATATATATATAAATGCGTATATTACTAATAAAACGATCACGAGTAAACGTATAATAATAAAACGATAGTTATTATACTATGCAAATAGTATAATAAATGTCGGGCTATTGTTATAAATAATAACTATATAAATAATGGCGAAATATAAGGCGGGTAAATAATAATTAAAAATGTGGTTTTGTTTATAAATTAGAAACTTATCGAGTTATACGAATTGTGGGTCTTTAAAGTCCAAGTGGGCCTTATATTGTGACTTTGTGTTGTCACGGATATATGACGGTTAATATAAACATTTTATATATCGAATGTCTTATTCTAGATCGAGTTATTTGACGATATAAAATGAGTATATTAATGGGCATCGTATCCCACGACGCCCATAGGATGTGGTATATATTTTAGGGTAATAAATTACTATATGTTTCGTGGAATTTGGCCGATTCGACGATATATATAGGGAATTCATTGGACTACGACATATACCAAATAGAAACTTATGTGCAATGTGCTTTAGGTTGGGTATAATTTTGGAACAATATATTACATAAATAAGTATGGGAGATTATCAAATCGACGGATTTAATAAGCTTCGATAATTATTTAAATAATATGTTGAGCTAACATTAGACCTATAGTTGTCTTATTATTGTTCTTTGTTGTGGCTTTTTGGTTTGTGCTGTGTCGACCCTCCACCCGTATGGATACCAAACGTCGAATTTCAAATGAATATGAAGTTAATTCGAGAAATGGATATTTTTGGAAAGTAAAATGGAATACGTTTGGGAATGAGAATATTTAATTTTGAGGAAATGATTTCTGAACGGGTTTGATATTGTTAGGAAGTGCCGAGTCTGTAGTCGCCGCTACGTGAGTTGCTTGAGATTACTTACGTCTTTCTTCTATCATTTCTTTTGAGGATTTCTGGACTTGAGGTGAGTCATAGCCCCACTTTTACTCTTGAACTTTGTTTTCAATACTTGGGGTGAGAAACGTGCAAATGTTTTATGTGGACTATTATCGCTTTATTTATTTATTTCAAAACTTGCTATGCTTATAGAACTAGGTAGGATTAAGCGAGGCCTAGTCCCGAACTAGGTAAGCTATTGATTGTTTGTTGAGCGAGGCCTAGTCCCGAACTAGGTAAGCTATTGGATTGGTTATAGAGCAAGGCCTAGACTTGAGCTAGGTAAGCTATTGATTGGATTGATTTGAGCTATAGCGTGCACCTATAGGGATGATTTGTTTTGGTTGGAATATTTTCGTTGGAATATTTTGGTTGGATATTTTGGTTGGATGATTGAGGCCTAGTCTAGCTAGCAAGCGTTTTGCGTATATGTCCACTATATTGAGTTATGAATCTAAACCTATGATCTCACCAGCGAAAGATGACTTTTAGCACGTTTTCTCAGGTAATTAAGTGATGCTCTGCGGATGCTTGGGATTGGAGGCTTGGCATTTGGCACCGGTTATGGATCTATATTTTCTAAAACTTTGATAACTATTGTGGACCTATATTTATTTCTTTTGGGCCTGACTTTGGATGATTTTGGGATAATGTAAACTTTAAAACCCCGCGTGGTTGCATTTTATTTTGTTTACTTTATCTCGTTCTTTTATGTCTTGTGTTTGGATACCAATCCCCGTAGCACCCCGAAAGCTTGTTGAGTCTTCCGCTGTATCAAATTTTGGGGGTGTTATATGCAGGTCAAACGCGTGTGAATCGGAAATGGTCCAAGGCCGAAGAAAAGCTTCTTGCGGAAACTTCGATAGAATTTTTGCAAGACAAAGATCTGGGCAATGACAAAACCAACGACTTCTTTTGGAATGAAATTACAAAAACGTTCAACCAGCAAATTGTAGATGACCCTAGAGGCAAGAATATGCTTACCGTTAAATGCGGATGCTTGGGATTGGAGGCTTGGCATTTGGGGCGTCGAAGTGGTGAAAATGAACATGATCAAATCAACAATGCCAAGGCGAGTTTCGCAGAACGCTTTGGTGCGAGGGGTTTCACATATGAGCATGTTTGGGAGTTTTTGAGAAATTACCCAAAATGGGATGCTGAGGAGCCGTTTGACATTTCTTGTCTTGAGGATATATTCGGTCCGGACGCACGACCTCGCCCCGAAAGAGCCAACAAACAAGTTGGAAAGAAACAAAAGTCGACGGATACGTCGAGCGCGGCGAGCTATGGTGGGAGTCAAACGAGTACTTTTTCGGGACAATTATCCGAAAAGTATACGCAAGCAAAAGACGCTCAAACGGCTTGTTACGAGGCGAAGAGGAGGAGGGAAGAAAGGGCCTTGGAAATGCAGGAAATGTAGATGCTCATGCTAGATCCCAGCTTGGTTACTGACCCGGTCAGAGCCGAAATCATTCGCAGGAGACAAGCAAAAATAACGAAGAAATACCAACAACTCGATGAGGATGCCGATGAATAAAATGTTTAATATGCATGTAGTGTCGTTTTTTATATTTTCGAATTGTTTTTTTTAAGTTTCGTATCGTTTTTTTTCTTTTCCCGTATTGTAATTTTTTAATTTGATGAAATAAATTTAGTTTGGTGTGGTATTTTTAATTTTTGTGAAATGAATTTAATTTATTTAGTGAAATGAATAAAAAATAAAGTTGTAAGTGGTGGGCCCCAAATGAGTAAGTTGAGGTAAGTTATGAGTGAGGAGGGGTTAGTTGTGAAGAGGTGTTGGGGTGATGTGGCACCCGTGGGCCCCAAATGAGGAGGTGAAGCTTTGTCACCACACCCACTGCTCTAAGATTTTCAAGATTTTGAATTCTTTTACATGAACACTTGCCGGTTTGGGACTCAAATAGAGCCGAGGATGCATGTGTTGTTGAAACAAGTGAAAGTGTGCTATAAGATAAAGTTCCAAAGTAAGTTTTGTACTTGTTGGTACTAATAGTATTGTGTGCCTGCATATAGTTACATGGTATGCTGGAAAAGAGTGGAGGCATTAGGGTTGGTGAAGCTACTGCTACTAAATATTTGATTGCTATTTGCTAGTGTTGCACAATGTTGAAGTTCATTAGCCCCTATATCACCATCGCTCCCCCATTTCATACTTAACCACCTATATGTTGATATAATGCCCTAGCTAGGGTTGGCTTAATTCCAACTCAACCACCTATATATGTTCACTCTATAATTTTTATAAAATAATGTTAGGGTGGTGGCAACCATCATTCTGAAAATCACCCAAACCTCCCAACCAACCAATAATATCACTCCACCTCACTCATACCTTTTTCATACCTCCCAACCCTTTTTTAGTGGCAACCATACCTTTTTCATACCTCCCAAACTACCAACTTTTTATTTTTTATTTTCATAATTAAATAATTTAATAAAAACATAATATTTCATTAATAATTAAAATAAAAATACATAATACTTAAAAAGAAAATTACACAATACTTGGAAAAAAACATAATTATTCTAAAAACTCAATATGCCATCCATACTTCGCCGCTATCTCATGTTTTTTGGCAAGATGGATCTCTCGCATAACCTGATTGGTTATGTGTGTAAGATATAGAGAATAATATTGTGAGTTGATAAATGAATGTAATGAACAATACATTTGTTTATTATTTTTGTGATGACGATTACAATAAGAGGAGCCATATATATTGACTCTACAAGAGTTTATTTTGGGTAAATGCTAACTACCCATTACAATGTGATAAGACCAAATCTCCATGATTTACAATACAGTATCAATCATAGTAAATATTCGGATAGGACCAAATCACATAAGAATATAAGGCTAACACTCCCCCGTAGTCTGAGCGGCGAAATCGTGAAAGCTCAGATTGGAGATTAAAAGCTAATAAACAATAAAGTAAAACTAATAAATAATTAATGAAGAAGACATTTGACAGCAAGCGGAAGCTCATCTTCAAGCAGCATAGATAAACACGCAACAAATCGGATAAACCAAAGTATCCGAACCAAACAGGATAAACCAAAGTATCCTGACCAAACGGGATAACCCAAAGTATCCCCTGCAACTAACATAAATGGAATAACCCAAAGTATACCCTACACTAAAACAAAGTAAATTACAACTAAAACTTATGCACTAGCATCAAAAGAAAATATGAGAAAATGAAAGTTTGTTCTAAAATTTCAACCCCCAAAGAACCTTCCGAACAAACGGGGTGTGTTTTTCCCTAGAAAAACATAAAGTTCACATATTTAGAAGAAGTTGTGGTTTATTTTGGTTACAGCTTAAAGGGAGCCCTCCGAATCTCCGGCGTGTAGCCGGCGGCCGGAGGCGACAGCGGAAGATTTTAGGTTGTATGGATCTTATGCTCTGATACCATGTAAGATATAGAGAATAATATTGTGAGTTGATAAATGAATGTAATGAACAATACGTTTGTTTATTATTTTTGTGATGATGATTACAATAAGCAGAGCCATATATATTGACTCTACAAGAGTTTATTTTGGGTAAATGCTAATTACCCATTACAATGTGATAAGACCAAATCTCCATGATTTACAACACAGTATCAATCATAGTAAATATTCGGATAGGACCAAATCACATAAGAATATAAGGCTAACAATGTGATCATGCGGTTCGTTAAAGAACTTCAAGGCCCGAAACATAGCCTTTTCTTGAACACTAGCGAGTTGTGCCGACATCAACTGTTTGGACAATTCATCCTTTGCACGTTTTTCTTCCATCGCCTCCTCAAACATTTTGGTTTTGTTTGACGTGTAGGCCTCGAATTGTTCAACAACACTATTATTTGTCGATGTCTCGCTAACGGTCTTTTATCCTTTTCTTTTCCTTGTGGGAGTTGTGTCGTCACTTAGAACAGGAAGAACAGTTTCGATATTCTCATTGCTTCCCGACTCATAGTAGGTAGTCACTAAACGGGTCGAACTCACTTGTCATTGATATGTTATATTGGTTTGGATTCATCGGTGGTGGAGGTTGTGTATAATATTATTGTTGAAGGTATTCTGGATTCATCGGTGGTGGAGCTTGGGGATAGTAGGCATGTTGTTGAGGGTATTGTTGAATTGGAACTTGCGGACGAACATGTTGTCCACGAAAACCCTGACCCCGACCTCGTGTTGATCTTGAAACACCTCTTGATTTTCTTGCATCCATGATACACTTTTTTTTAACGAATGAAAAAGAGAAGAAGAGATAATTTGAATTAGAAGTGTGTTTTTTGAATCGGTAAAGTTTAGTTTTTATAGAGGATTTTTTACCACATTTAATCCCCAAACGTTCACTTTTTTTTAAAGCAACGGTAACTTTTTTTTTTGTTTTATTCAACAAACGCTCCAACGTTCAAATACAATAAATGACCAACGTTCACTTTGTATCAAACCTCTGAAACGAAAATCACCGCTAACCCAAACCTTTGGAGCAAACCGCTGGGGTGGCGGCGGTGTTCCCCGGCGGTTTGGGCAAACTGTTGGCCACCCCGCTATGGTTGCCACTACCCTTAGCAATTTATAGAAGTCATTTATAGTTTGTTGTTAATCAAGTCAGTTCTTAAGTGAAAGTTTTGTTTGGTTTTACGACTGAGTGTAATGGGTCGGTCTCTCGGACAACCACCAAGAAGAATGCATATATCTCACCCATTACTCCTCTCACTTGCGACGCGTCATCAACCCAAAAAAAGCATAAGTCGGTCGTGTTTGTACCAAGTAGTTGAAGACTTGTGTGGTCTTAAAAGTGAGTTGTGTGAGTGATCTAATTTTTATATGTGAGGTGTATTTGGGTGGTGTCATTGGTCTTTTTATTACACTAAGGCCATGTTTCATAGCCTTTGAATTGAAGCATTAAGAGGAGAACCTATGAATCGTTAAGAGAACATGTTATTTGATACAAATGTAGATGGCGCTGAATCAATTGGAAATGTTCTGGATCGTGCAGGGCTTAAAACATGCAAAATCATTAAGTGGTCACATCTTTCCCTATTTCATCCTCTTTATTATTATTTTTTTTATCCTTTAATCATTTAATGCATTTCTTTTTATAATTTACTCAATGAAGAAAACATGTACTTTCCAAGTTGGCATGATGCGTATTATATATATATATATATATATATATATATATATATATATATATATATATATATATATATATATATATATATATCTACATTATATATAACAGGAGGCACTTGAAGGAAATGCCCAGTCATTGTCCAGTCAATGCCCAGTAATTCAATTTCAGCCATGTCATCTGCCATGTCATCACATTGTAATTTTTATTATTTTTATTATTAAATTCGTTTTTTTAATTAAATCAATAATTTTTAATTTGTGCCATGTAAGCATACTTTGAATGGATTAAAATTCGGAATTAAAAAATGGATCTAGCAGGATTCAAACATGGGTGGTCTCCAACAATAAACAAACATCTCAACCACTTGAGTAATCCAACTTTTGTAATTCAGTTTCCAAATCAAAATTGATAAAGGCACTAAATAGAAACACAAAAATCCAATAATAATTCCGAACATATTATCCATTTATAATTTTACGCAAAAAAATTCTAATTCATTCATAATAACTTTTTATCAAAACCCTAAATATCATGTTTTCCTCCCTCCTGCATAATGATCGATACTTTTTATTTTTCCTTCTTTAATGATTTATGATGTTCATAATTTTTTTATAACGTTTGTTTAGTTGTAGATATTTGTTTATAACTTTTGTAATTGATAAATCTTTTTGTTGTAGTTTCTGTTCACGCATGCATATTAAATCATTCTTGATTACTAAACATAAAGCATGACTAAATTCATTCTTGAATCTTGATTATTATTTACCTTTTCTTTCTAAATTTCAGGTATTAGCAGGCATCTCATATACATACTAAGCTGTATTACGGCTAAGGACTCGATATACAGTTTATGTATTTCCCTCAATAAAGACCATGATGTTCATAGTGTTATGTTGAACAGGTATCTCAAGCTCGAATCATTGAAACCTCGGCTAAGAATTGTCAATAGTCACATAAGGTAAGCTTTAATATAATGTTGGTATTTTATGTAGCTGAGAGCATGAGGGTTTGTGTCAGTAGCATCTGTATGTGGTTTGTTTAATTTGAGCTACTTCACGGTATTATTTATACCATTTAGCTAAATAAAACCCTAGCATATTTTTTTCTCTATTACGATTTATTAAAAAAAAAAGGTAAGCCTCTTTGAAAACCCAAATGCTAAAACTTCATGTTATTCGTCTTCTTTGAGCACATGTGGTGTTAATGAATCTTAAAACAATGATTTCTTGATGAATTTTATTTAGTTTAAATGATTTGTGATTGGTTTATTAAGCTTTTTGTTATTCAGGCGTTTTGTAATGTTTTGTTATTGGTTTATATAAGTTTTTTTGCAGGAAGGAGTTATACAAGTGTGAATCTCAGCAAGCTCAGTAAGTTGTTGTGTTTACTGGCCCATCTTCCATTCATCTCATGTCCCATCTTCCATTCATCTCATGTAAGTGTGACTTAAATTCGTTTTATATATACTGGACTACATTAATGTTGTCTCTAATATCTGTTTATCTAAAAGTATCGTGTCTTGAAAATCGAATTCTGCATGAATTAAGCACTAAATGAAAATCGATAATTGGTGTTTTAGAATCAATGTTTATTCTCTGTTTATGACAAATATCCTACTAATAATGGTATCCAAACGTGGATATCCATTGTTTTGTTTTGCTTTTGGTTTAGTGATTTGTTAACATGACGCAACGCCAACGATTCTTTATTCAGGTTTGATTTTTCATTACTTTACTAATATGGTAGGTCACTAGGTTGTATATAATTTTTCATTATTTGTATATGTTTAAAAATTGTATATGATTTACGCGTGTCTAAAATTTGTCCTGAATATAAATATCTGATTATTAGTTTTGTTTATCTTCTTACTGTGAAACACAACATTGCATTGATCCAGTTTATATTAAATCTTCTAAATTATATATTTTTTTTTACATATATTGATTATTTTTTTATTCTCATTAGCTCCTCATTCTATTTTTAGCAAGTTCCTGATGCAGGTTTGCGTTTCCTATTTGGTTCTTCGAGCCCTTGACACAATCGGTATGTTCCATTCTTATATTGCAAGTTCTTTTGTAGTTTACTGACTTTCATATAAAAAGACAATAAGGATACTTGAGCCATTAATGTAAAGGTCTTTATGACATGAAAGAATCAGATATGGCACTCATTACATCTTTAAGGGACGGAATGAATCAAGCTTGTGAGCTATGAATGAATGGGCTAAAAATTGTGTCAGGTTTGTGCATAATTTTATTTATTGTGTTTATCAAATCACAATAAGGTATCATGTTGGTCTTCAAATTTATTCACAAGTTCTCACAGCTATTTATATGCCTGTTTATTCTTGCCACGATGTGTTATTTTAGTTCCGTAGTACTTATTTTGGCGTTCACATTTTTTGGCGTCTAGGGTTTTTGTATGCCGACAGTTTTTTTCTAGGTGATATTTGTTGTTATTCTATACAACTTTCGTTTTATGTTTTCTGCTTTTCCACTTTCTTTTTGTAACTGCTACTGACGATTGTTATGAATCGTATATGGCATATGCCCTTTGTTTACTGCCATATTTGTTAATGCCTAAGAGTAATGTCTCTTTGGCACACGGTTTCTGGCAATACTTTGACAGATACATACATACCGACTGAACGTTCAGCTATGCTGTATACTGGTACGTATGATGACTATTAATAGTAATACATAATTTGAATACTTGGTTGTGTACGACTCATTTTGGATTTTACTGAATCCCGTGGCCGTTCAGGTATTAAATGTACGCAAAAAGAAACGGCGACCACTTTAAAAGCCGTGGTGCCAACAGCAGATTGAATCAACTTATCAATCAAGGTTTGCAAATTTATTTGTATACATTTTCTACTTGCTACATATTATATTTAAACCGTTCTTTAAATTTTACTGAAGACCAATGACTTGCTGTTGTATTAAATGTCACCGAAAAGCATAAAAATGGATGCTTCGTGTTGCACGTACATAATTGACAGAAACGTCTATCGTGCGAAGGTATGTAAAACAATGAATTTGTATGTATATGAATTGCTTTCAGTACAATTGCAAGAACAACAAAAAGAACAATTAGAGCAACTTGCAAATACATCTTTGAGCTGTTTCTGATCTGTGTAGAAGAGAATAGCATATCCTCACAGTTTTCATGTTTGCCTTTTCTAGATGTTCATAACGAGCATCCTTATTACCGATTTTTTTGTAAATGACTCACTTTATCGGATAGACGTGGGTGCAGGTGTTTTTCAGAATCTGCACAATAAAACCCAAACAGTTAAATTTACAAAGTGCTCTACGCCTCAAAATATAATTCGAATGTGATTTCTATGTTTAAATGAACATATCTTTCGACTATGTAATGCAATAAATGACACTAGAATTGCTACATGCATATGCTTCAGCAAGCTCTAAAGTATAGTGAAATTGTCATTATTTCTGTAGGTGACGACGTGCATTTGGATACCAATGGTGCATATATTGTGTATAGCCTGGCCATGAAAATTATGAAGCAAGTGTAGGTGGTCGTGGAGGTGGTCCAGATTTTGGTCCGTGGGGTAATAATCCTTTTGGCAACGACGTAAGTTTTTCATGCTAACAAGCAACTGAAGTTTATCTATTAACTATATTATTTGTTTATTTTCCTGAATCAAACTCCCTTATGTACCACACGATAACTTTTGACTATGTAAACCGTCTTAAAATAATTGATTGTTTCTAGGTAATTGTATGATAATTGCTATTTGACGTTTTTATTTGTGAACATTTATACTTGCTTGTGTGGATTAGATGTTTGGTTTCAGGCCATTTGCTGCAAACATCAATTGCAAGAACGTGACACCACATGATAAAGCTTTCATACTTGCGAATGATTCAATAGTCAAGGCATGTAGGTAACATATTTTTTTTATCGTTCTATCCATATTACACATATGTTAAATGGGTAAAAACACCCGGTTTGGCCCGTTACCTGCTTGCTTTTCAGCCTTAGTGAACGAACTTGCTTATATGCATATTTCTAAGGGAATATTAAGGGGTGTTTGGGATTGATTGATTTGTTTGCTTCTCTACTTAAAAAATATAAGAACAGGTGTTTGCTTACTCTATTATATTCATGTAACCATCTTTACCTAAACACGCCAAACTGTTTAGCTGCTATATGCACACACGCTAATAACTCATTGAGTCTTGCACCAGCATCATATGCGTAGCTTCTGCACTCCATACAGTTGTGAATTTCGGACAGTACCCTTATGCAGGGCTCATGCCTAACCAACCCCCACTTAGCTGTAGGTTATTACCTAAACCAGGGACCATAGATTATGAGGAACTCAAGACAAGGCTAACTTAATCTGTAACGTTTATTATATAGCAGGTGTGAAAAAAATCTAAAAAGATGACACTGAAGAGAGAACACAAAACTATGAAAGATTTTTTCATTGTTTATTTTCACCATTCCATCTCAGTCTTGACGGACTTAACATAATAAGAATGCATAGGGTTTAACACAAGGCTTTTGATGTATGGATTTTATTTGCACTGATATATTTATATACAAACGACTACTGTAAGGACACCCAACCCTCAAAGATTTGTTTTTGCCAATGTGGTGCCACAACTTTTAAGATAGGATTATAGCATATATGAGAGTGATTGCTAGGACTGCAAGCTTTTCATATTTTAATTCTTTTATGACTTCTTATTCTTGAAACTGAATATTTATATGTTAGTTTGTTTATTCCAACATTTTTATTTTTTTGTTTTATATACTCTAAATCTATAATTATATTATGTATAAACTTTTACTGGTTTTCTCAACTTTGGTCTTTCTGTTTATTCTTTATGTTGCTTAATGGTATAATTTGCAAGTATATATTCTGCAATTGTGGGTTTGTGAAATTCTTCCACTTTTTATTTCAGGTTGGAGCTCCTGCTCGTGTGGGTCTGGTGGCTCCGGTCGATGTGGTTGTTCCTCCAGTCAACACCAGTCTTGACCCATCTCAGACCTCTTTCTTTCAGGTGACTTCATTTAACTCAAACGCATGTTCCATTATCTTTAGGATTTGTTCTGACTTTAAGTTTATTACAACTATGACAAAGTGGAGATAACATGTTAAAGGATCTCAAAGATGGTAGCATTCCAAGTGGTAAGAATTTTTTTTGTCGTCGTTTTATGTTAGCCTCTGACAGAATTATATTGATTAATCTTGGTGTTTTTTTTGTTTTTTTTTTGTTTTGTTTTGTTTTTTTTTTTTTTTTTTTTTTTTTTTTTTTTTGTATATTGGATCCAAAACTTCACTTCGCAAAAGTCGAGCCCTCATCAACCATTTCACATGGTATTTATGATGATATCATTAACTCTCAAATGAGTATGAGAAGGCTGGAAGCTTACGTGAACCACCTTGCTGATCATCATCTGGTTAGTTAATACAATCATACTTGAATAAGGCATTCTAAAGGATTTTGGTTTACAAAGAAGTCTGAAATGTTGGCTCATGATTTTTAAGTCATCTTTCCACATATGATGTATTTTTTTATTATTATTATTTTTGTTTTGTTTTGACAGATTTTATATCTCAAATTGCACCTTGCACATCTCTAATTCCAGGAGAAGTTACCAGTTTCATTATCATATACTCAGGTCTTTGTGTTGCTATGCATGGGCCGGCAAGCAATGTATCAGACTTATAAGTCAACCGAAAAGGCCATAGCCGGAAGAGGTAGGAAATTCTTAGACCTATGTTCACGATCGTAGAAAACTAAGATCTATTTGCACTTCAATTTTCTAATATGTGTTATGTTTATAATTCTTGAGTTAGTAGTTGTTATTATTACTACTATTCACACTATTAACATAACTTGGTTGGTGACCCATGAAATACAATGGATGTGACTATAAATTTTGATCTGTTTTTTAGGCAGCTGAGTTTGTAAAGAAATGCTTAGGTGGGACAGAGGATGGTGCCCTCCTTTTCTGTGGATTAGGAACTACAGCCTCTATAAAGCGGCTTCAAGAAGTCTTGGGAATTGTCATTCCATCAAATTTAAGAGTGAAAGTGATAAATTCATATCTAGGAAGTACAGAAAGATGTAGAGCAAATGGTGTCGGACACAAAGCACACAGGTTATTCAGGATTAAAAATGAAAATGTTCATTTTGTTTTGGTGTGAAGAATGCTATTTTAAATCCACAAGTACGTTGGGTAGATTTCAGTAAAATCTAACTCTTTTTATGGTATACATTGTCAATACATCAAACTTATTCCCACCATGCTACATATGAGTTACAAATATATGTTGTTCATTACTACAATAAGTTTATTTTATTGATTGATTTTTACTGTCATTTCTTATTTTCTTTGTTCACAGATGATGTTTAAAAGTTAATTTGTTCAAATTCACCTCTAATGTCATAGTGCTATATCGAATAAATCTAAGACTACAAATTCTGATAAGAAGCCTAACAGCCAAAGCTCTAAGCACTATGCTACAGAATGGCGTAAAAGGATCAAAATTAATGACATGCATGTTTCCTAATAGTGAATTTCTTTTAGTTTCTAAACTTTTATGTGCTAAAATTGATCTTAAAGGGTTGTTAAAAGTATTTCCAAGAGGTCGTTTTGTTGTTGAATTTTGTGCAGTAACAATAGTTTGATTGCTGAAATTATGTGATCAGAAAAGCTCTTCCATTTTATGCGAAAACTGGATCTTAAAGGGTTGTTAAAAGTATTTCTAAGAGTTCGTTTTGTTGCTGAATTTTGTGCAGTAACGGATGTTTGCTTGCTAAATTATGTGCTCAAAAAAGCTCTTCCAAACACTCCCTTTTTAGTTAACTATTGTTTTGTAGTTTTTTTATGTTTGTTAAAATTGTTTGTGGTAACTGTTAACTTTATTGTGCAACCCCTTTTCAAGGAAACCTTTCACTAGCATTCTACAAAGTCAAAGATCTTGAAGCCCGGCCAATGCTGAATGGGTTTGAATCTGGATCGAAAAGTGAGGAGGGCGCGGTTGCAGCTGTGGAGTGTGCCGATAGGCGGTTAACTAATCTCTTGGTGTCAACATCAGACAAACAATTAAATATTCTTCACATATCCTAATGTAAGTTCACCGTAAGTTCCTTTCTCTTGATCCTAATTTGAAGCAAAAAGTGAATGCTGTTAAAATAAAGTCAACGGTAAGTCTAAGTCATGATTGATACACCAGTGTTTCATGTGAAATTAGGGACTCTGGCTCGGCGAGCAAGAGGCAGTATTATAGATTTTACAAGCAACATACGTCAATCAAGAATGAGCTTGGCGAGTGTTTGAGGTCACGAGGAATAGCAATCTTTGAACAGCAACAAGCTTTATCACGACTTCGTCCAAGGCATAGGTATATTGCATAAGAATATTTGATTCCAAGATATAATATTCACATGGTGCTTGACATTGCTTATTGGTATTTGACATAAGACGTTTGAGTACTAAATAATTATCAATGTGTCGTTAAAGCTATGGTTAGAAGTATAAAAAAAGGCAGAACGAGCGTGTTGAGTAATAGGTCAAAATGGGTTGCTCCACTTTGGCTGTTCCTGAATTTTTTGAAATAGAGATTACAAGAGTTTTATTATTTAAGAATAACTTGCATTCTAAAATAAACAAATTGAGAAGTTTTTCGCATAAAAAATGAAATTTAGCGAACTTATGTTCTATTTAATTTGTTTTCAATGAATAAGCTTTAGTGATAACCTTCTTCAAATATTACCAGACCATGTTGAACTGAGGTATATATCTTTTAATTATTTATTCAACATGAATATGCAATTTTTCTGCTTATATCACATACTTTTTTTTTAAATTCCCTAATATCATTCATTCGTCATCCAATAAATCATGTGCAAGCTAGGTATGAAACCATCTCATTGTTGTAACATTTTTCCCATTGGCTATATATCTTATATAACGTATATTTTTACAGGAAAGATAGTGTTACGTATCTTTTGTACCGCTAACGATTACCTTTCAAGAACTACATGACAATGTGGAGCCTATTGGAAACACGATGGGCCTTTTAGGCTTATATTCGATGAAGAGATCGAGAACACTTAGAGAACGATTACCTTTCAAGAATTTCATGTTGTGTGTTTATTTCATGAAGGTTACCTTTATTTACCCAAAAATGGCCGTGCGTCAAGACTGTAGACATAATCAACAAACATGCTCATGAGGTTTCAAAGCATTCTCTACTAAACTTTCTAAGGGGTATGTTTTTTTAGATAATGAAAACCTTATCATATGTTTTGTTCAACTATATTAGCCTGTTCTATTATCGTAAAAAATCTATGAACTTGGTCACTTATATGTTGGGTTATGGTAGTTAGATTAGCCGTTATACGACTAGAAATGTGTGAGCCTATTGGGGGCACACACGTTAATACACGAAGAGTACGTTTCTTATAAGCATTTTTTGAAAGGACACTTATAATTACTTCTTAATAAAACATTTGTCATCATCAGCCACCATCATTAAATTCTTCTTTTATGTTTGTTGTCATATTCATAGAAAGTATACCAAAATATCATTAGGTGTTCATTTTTTTCCTACTTATAATGGAAATATGAACAACCACAATAGGAAAATATTTTTGAAAAAATGGTCATGTGTATGAATATTAATGAATTTAAGTACACCCATCTGTTAGAATATTAGTAGTAACTTAAACATAGTTTAGGGGTTTAAGTGTACTTTGTAATTAGATTAGGTGTTAGACATAAACTAGGATTAGGTAGCTTGGAGTGCAAGGCAAGCTAGGTTTCCACCTCCTCATCTCTATATAAATAGAGATGAGGGGATGCTAGTTATTCATTCTTCTTCCTCAATTGTAAAAGCTTTATTGGTTTTAATAAAGGGTTCGTTGAGGGTATATCGTGTGCATATTCTAGTCGGTTCTTTGTAGTCTCTCGTGTTTGCTACGGGTGCTCGATATAACTCGCGATCTAGTGTTCCGCGATCGAACTTCGGATTGTTGTCGAGGTATTATCCAACAAGTGGTATCAGAGCCGCGTTTATTGTGGTCATCGAAGTTCGAGTGCTAGATCGAGGTTTCGAGTTCGTTAAAGGTTTCGAGGTTCGGTTTCGGTTCCATCGATTTTAACAGTAGCAACGAGAGGAAGAAGAAGACCACGTGAGGGTTCTTCTGTTGTAAAAGAAGGGTGATATTATAATATTCTATCATAAATATTATTATATTACAACTAAATCTCACGTGGGAAAAAAAATACTACAAAGTGTGACAAAGTGCAATTGGTTTATATTAAAACTAATAAAAGTGCAGGTTGTGTCACCAAATTGACTTTTTCGTTTGAAGTTTTAATAATTAAAAGTTCGACTTTGCTTAATCGGTTTCTGTGGCTATCTTTAAAGTCAAATAATTAAGGCGAATGGTTTCTTGTTGCGGTTTTTTCTTGTGATTCAAGTTTTGATCGTGGTTAGCTTGGGTTTCAAGTTTACGATCGGGTTTGCTTGTTCGAAATCGAGGGTTTAGGGTTTTTCTAATTAATTCGATTTGCAAGAAGGGTTTATAGCAACAAGGGAGAATATTGCACACGGCTTGTGAGGCTTGTCGGTAAAGTTGGTTAAGAAACAACTTGACAAGGTTTTTAGCAAGGTATAAGAAGAATGGCTAGTTCGATAACTAGGTTTGACATCAAAAAATTCGATGGGAAAAATGACTTCGGGTTATGGCAAATTAAGATGCGTGCTTTAATGGTACAGCTCGGATGTGATGCTGCATTAGAGACATTACCCGCGGACATAGAAGCAGGAGAAAAAGCTGCTTTGATGAAGAAGGCATACAGTACCTTGATTTTATGCTTGGGAGACCGGGTTTTACGGGAAGTTACCAAGGAAACAACTGCTGCAGGAATTTGGTCGAAGTTGACTAGTCTGTATATGACTAAGTCCTTAGCAAACAGACTGTATCTGAAGAAGAAGCTGTACACGTACTATATGAGTCCAGGTACGAAACTGGCTGATCATATAGATGAGTTTAATAAGTTGATACTTGATTTGGCGAATATTGATATCGAGATTGAGGATGAAGATCAGGCACTTATGTTACTTACGTCGTTGCCATCGTCTTACGAAAACTTTGTGGAGACATTGTTGTATGGGAGGGAATCCTTGACAATGGAGGATGTTCTTGCGACTCTGAATTCAAGGGAGTTGAAGAAAAGAATCGAAGGCACAAAGGAAGAAACTGGTGATGGGTTATACGTAAGGGGAGGGTCAGATCATTCAAGGAAAGCTCATTCTGGTGGAAGTTCGCGGTTCAAGTCAAGGGGTGGAACTGGTAAACTCAAGTGCTTCATATGTCATTCAGAGGGTCATCTGAAGAGAGACTGTCCAAAGAAGTCAAGTGGGTTCGTCAGGAAGGGTAAGCATGATCAGGATTCTGATTCTTCTGATGACGAGGGTAACGCCTACTTTGGAGAAGCCTTGGCGGTGGTCGGGAATGATGAGATGACTGAATTGGTAATGGATTCAGGTGGGTCTTATCATATGACACCTAGGAGGGATTTCTTGTATGACTTCAAGGATTTTGATGGTGGTTCGGTTCAGTTAGGTGATAACAGGACATGCACTATCAGAGGGACAGGAAAAGTTAAGATACAGTTGCATGATGGTTCAAGCTTTATACTAGAAGATGTCAGGTATGTTCCAGGGTTAAGAAAAAGCTTGATTTCATTGGGTACTCTTGAAAAAGAGGGTTATACTGTGAAGATGCAGATGGGTAGAGTCAAGGTGATCAAAGGTTGTCGGGTTATGATGACTGGGATCAGGAAAGAGAACTGTGTGTATACTTTAGAAGCAAAAGTGAAGACTTTTGGTGTACAAAAGCATGGAGGTTCAAAACAAGTTGGATTTAAACAACTTGGTCATAAACAAGTTGGTCTCAAACAACTTGGTCATAAACAAGTTGGGTTCAAACAACTTGGTCCTGGTGTTAAAACAGGTGTCCATGGAGTACAGGTTGATGAACGTGTTTGGTTTGAGGTGGAACTGCAGGGAGCTCAGGAAAATCGTGAAGCTGAGGTTGTTCAGGATAGTAACGATGATGCTGCAGTGGCTCAAAGAAAGTTGGAGGACAAGCAACTTGAAGAATAGACAAACACGGGCTGCTTGGTAAAGGAGCAGGAAAAGGTACACCTTGGTATAAAGGTGGGGGCAGACATTACGGTAACCGAAGTACCTGGTCAAGAGGGTGCAGAAGGTAATGTTGCTGAAAAGAAGAAAGTGAAGGAGTCTATGGAAGCTAATCTTGGAAAATTACTAAAGTACAATGCCTGGTCGACAAGGTGGTCCCCAGTCCGAGGTTCCAGCACGAGGAAAAGATGCTGAGTATCGGTTATGTTTAAGTGTTACTCCTAAGGTGGAAATTGTTAGAATATTAGTAGTAACTTAAACATAGTTTAGGGGTTTAAGTGTACTTTGTAATTTAGATTAGGATTAGACTAAAACTAGCAAGTGTTTAGCTTGCCTTGCAAGGCAAGGATACATGAGGAGGTCGGCTAGGATCTTAGGGAGTTCCTAACCGACTCTTACATGGTTTCCTACCCCCTCATCTCTATAAATAGAGGTGAGGGGGGGCTGCTAATATTCTCATTCTTCTTGACTCGAATGTAAGCTTTATTGGTTCTAATAAAGGGTTGTTCGAGGGTACTTTACGTGTGCATGTAGTCTTGTCGATCTTCTCGTTTATTTATTCTTCAACAGGTTACGTTGAAGGTTGCAGCTTGTGCTCGGTTCAAACTCGCGATCTAGCGTTCCGCGATTGAACTTCGGATTGTTGTCGAGGTATTATCCAACACCATCCTTCACCCACTATTTCTTTTTTCTACTTTACGTTTTATATTCTCTGCTCGAATAGGTCATGTGTACATGATCATGACTTTAATGTGTTATAATTTAGTCCTGTTGTTCACGTACCCTGCGATTAACAAACCAACAGGAGTTGTTTGACACAAAAATCTGTGCAGAAAATAGCATAAATGGATTGGAAATTCTTTGTTGTGATAAAGTTGGTAATTACAAAAAATCAACAACAAATATTGTATACAAACAAACTTTATTTCGCATTTATGTTTATTTGGTAGTATATGTTGTTCTTGCGGACCACTTTGTAACTTTTTTATCTCATATTCAATAAACATATATTTCTTATTTGTTCTTAATCCAATGATATTCATAAGTGTAGCCTGCCCATTGGACGGGCTACAGCTAAATTTGAATATATAAGAAAACATGATCAAAACCCTTTCTTAAGCATACGACAACTTTACCACAAACTTAATTCCATTTTTAAAGCTTACGATCCTTTCTTTCAACATGTCCACTTTCTAACCAAGTTTTAACACCATTCTTTCGCTAAAAAAAAAAAAAAAAAAAAAAAAAAAACCAACGATATTTATAAGTCATGCCCGCCCATTGGGCATTAACTAATGCATTTCAACGATAATTATAAGTCATGCCCGCCCATCGGGCGGGCCTTGAAATCTAGTATATATATATATATATATATATATATATATATATATATATATATATATATATATATATATATATATATATATATATATATATATATAGTTAGGATCAAATAAGAAGAATAATTAAATAAGAATGATAAGAAGGAACCACAACGACTCATTTTAGATGCATCTACAAAAATGGATGCACCTCCCCTTAAAATTCTCCCTTCTATTTGAAATGTGTGGCTAGAAATCCTTCTTATTCTTCCTATTTTAGTTTTTTTTCTTACTGGATCCCTTCCATATATATATATATATATATATATATATATATATATATATATATATATATATATATATATATATATATTAGCATGATGCGTATTATGTATTGGAAGTTCATTTTCACAAACTTTGACATTATAAAACTATTACTTTTACTTTGATAGAAGTCATGTGTGTTTAATTTCATAGAACACTTTTTCTTTTATACAACAATTGGTGTTTTATTAATATAGGTTACTATTACTTTCAATTTAAGCTAACACTTTCTTTTACACAACAATTGGTGTTTTATTAATATAGTTTACTATTACTTTCAATTTAAGCTAACTAAAGATAGAGGATAAAATGGTAAATTTAATTATTCAAAGTGTTGATTTAGAAGAATTCTCAAACGTTCATTTTTGTTTAGGACGTAGATCATTCAGAATCTTTGAATTATTCAACACTCTTGATTCATTCAGCACTAACGTAGCGTTTGGTATGTCGTAATCAAAGGGGGAATGGAAAGGATTATTACGATGGAATGAGAAAATGTTGTTTGTTCATATTTATGTAATGTAATAATTCATTACAAGGAATGACTTATTACACCAAAACCATTCCTTATGGGCCCCTACTTTTTTTTCATTACATCCCGTAATGGAATCAAAATTACATATGTGACAACCGGTAAATTAGGGAGCCATTTTGAAAACCCGCATTACGTTAAAGTTCGTTTATAAATTTTTATTTGAAATTTTATTCGTAACGAACTTGTAAGACCTATTTTATGGTTGTTTATATTTAATATCGTTATGGGATATGAGATTTATTTAATAATTTGTTATGGAGATATACATGGTGATTTATTTTTGAATTCTCACTTGGTACTACGTTGACTCCGGCACTAGGATAACCTAACAGAAATTTTATGACTTGATTTTTACGAGTTCGACTATATTTATTTACTTACGGAACGTTTCGCGAGATATTAAACGTTTTGAAATGAGTTTCGGGTTTTGGACCGTGTATTTTACACTCACCCTTATTACCCACTCATATTATTATTATTATTATTATTATTATTATTATTATTATTATTATTATTATTATTATTATTATTATTATTATTATTAAAAAGAAAAGTTATTTTTTTTAGAGTAAATAAACAAAAATCGTCCTTGTGGTCATCTCACCACACACACAAACACAATTATCACTCACCCTCACCAAACTCTCTCTCCCCCTCTCCTTAACCCTAGCCGCCGCACATCAAACCGGCCACCACCATCACACCGCCGCCCTCACAACAAAACCACCACCACCATCTTGTTCATCATCTTTTTCCCTTTCATTTGGTATATAACACGCGCCATATAACCTACCCTAACATCACGAATCTTATCAAATCCGATCTTAATCTTATTGTTTTTACTAGATCCATGAGATTCAAGGTACAAGAAGGTGAGTAAGCTCATTTTTGGGCACTTGGGTGCCTCGACTTGGTGTTAAATCCGTGGGTACATGGAGGATTTTCATGGGAATCGAATTGTTATGCTTGTGAAATAATGATTTTGATATTAAAAATGGGTTTGGTATCCGGGTCTTGGTGAAATCGCGATGGGTCGAGTGAACCGTGAGTCTTGGACTCACGGCTTGATGTAGGTTCGAGCCATGCGGCTCGTTATTGTTCTTGTTGTGGCCTTGGATTCTTGGTTTTCACGTTGGTTTACTTGGTGATTGGCTAGACTCGATTGAGTCTTGAATTTTTTGGCCAATTATTGTTGTTGATGTCGCGACCCAAATGGGTCGATTTGGGCAGTTTTGGGTGGCTCAATGGAGCTTATTTTGGAGACCTCTTGGTCATTGTGGTCGAGTCTTTGTGACTCATGTAGTGAGCTGAGACTCAAGTGAGTCGAAAGGCTCGGGTTTGGCTTGGTAAACCAACCCGGAATTTGTCCTTGTGATACTTCTAATTCCTTGTTATGTTTTTATGTGGACTTAATATTGTTGTGGCACTTTTGAATCCGGCCGAATGCTTTGATGAGTCGAGACCCTTGTGGTCTCGACAATGGATTTATTGTGATATTGAGAAGTTGTTAACGAATGGTAAAGTGGGGACCGATTGTGAGACGGTCACTTAGATTGACGGAGATAGGTTAGTCGGGTGCCGTAGTCGGACCCTATTGTTGTAGCACGTGTATTGGGATTGATTTGGACGGAGTTGGATTGATTATTTATGACTTGCTTATATTATTTTGGACTTGGACAATGAACCGAGAGTGATGACTCGGACATGTGACCATTTCGTATGACTCGATAATTATTTACAATTTAAAACGCGAATAATAAAACTCGTAATAATATTATTGGTAATATAAACGTTTATATAAATATATAGACGTGAATAACGTATACATAAATATATAAATGCGTATATTAATAATAACTAAAATCACGAGTAGTATTATAACAATAACGCGACTAAATATATTATGCTACGAGAATAGAGTAATATTATTAGAAGCGTTATTATGAATAAATATTATAAATAACGAGGAATTCTCGACGTTAACTAAATATTAATTGAAATAATATCTTTTATATATAACGAGAGAAAACTATCGAGTTATACGGAGTTGTGGTCACTTGAGTCCAAGTGGGTTATTGTTGTGACTTTTGTGTGGTCACGGATATATGACGATTAATATAAACATTTTCTATAACTAAATAACTTATTTAATCGACAGGTTAAACCGAGTTATTTGGCTATACGAAATGAGTATATTAATGGGCATCGTATCCCACGACGCCCATAGGTTGTGGTATATGTATTAGGATAATAAAGCACTAAATATATATATCGTGAAATCTGGCCAATTTGACGATGTATGTAAGGAATTTATTAGACTACGATATATACAATATAGTATTTTTGTGCTATGTGCTTTAGGTTGGGTGTAATCTTGGAACGGTATGTTACGTAAATAAATATGGGGATTATCAAATCGACGGATTTGATAAACTTCGATGATTTATTTAAATAATATATTGGGCTAATATTAGATCTATAGTTTGTTTTATTATTCTTTTGTGAGACTTTTTGGTTTGTTTGTGTTGACCCACCACCCGTATGGATACCAAACGTAAAACTCCAAACTAATACGAGAAATGGATTTTCGGAAAATAAAACGGAATACGTTTGGGTTTGGGAATATTCGATTTTGAGGAAATGGTTTCTGAACGAGTTGATATTGTTAGGTCGTGCCGAGTCCGTAGTTGCCGTCTTGTGAGTTACTATACGTCTTACTAATACCGAGTTCTTATTGCTGATTTCTGGACTTGAGGTGAGTCATATCCCCACTTTTTAATCTTGAACTATGTTTTCAATACTTGGGGTGAGAAACGTGCAAATTATTTTATGTGGACTATTATCGCTCTTATATTCTTTCTAAAACTTGCTATGCGTATGGACTAGGATGTATTGTCAACTTTAGTCACATAGTTTTTGTGTGTACTATTCAAGGTTGGCTTATTTGGATATTGGTGGATTGTCAACTTTAGTCACATAGTTTTTGTGTGTACTATTCAAGGTTGGCTTATTTGGATATTCGTGAATTGTAAACTTTAGTCACATAGTTTCGTGTGTACTATTCAAGGTTGGCTTATTTAGATACTATAGTGTGCACCTATAGGTTATTAATACTTCGGAGGTTATCCGAGTATTTATGATATTTCGGGGGTTACCCGAATATCTATGTTAGAGCGGAGGGTATCCGTGTATTATGTTGGAGCGGAGGGTATCCGCAGGCTTTTAGTGAATCCTTAGTCTAGCTAGCAAGCGTTTTGCGTATATGTCCACTATATTGAATTATGGATTTAAACCTATGATCTCACCAGCTAAAGCTGACTTTTAGCACGTTTTCTCAGGTAATTAAGCGATGATTTAGATGCACGGATTGGAAGGCTCGGCTAAGGCACCTGGTTTATGGATCTATTTTTCTAAACTCTGATATTTAATTGTGGACCTATGTTTATTTCTTTTGGGCCTGACTCTGAATGATGTTGGGATAAATGTAAACTTTAAAACCCCGTTTTGGTTGTGTTTTTCTTATGTTTACTTTATCTCGTTTTGTTATGTCTTGTGTTGGATACCAATCCCCGTAACACCCCGAAAGCTTGTTGAGTCTTCCGTTGTACCAAATTTTGGGGGTGTTACAGATTGGTATCAGAGCCAAGGTTATAGAGAACTAGGTAAATAAACACCTAAACTATAACCGAATTTTTATAGAAAACGATCCTTGACTATTGCCCGCCAGCCCGCCAAGCCGAAGCATCTTCGATTATTTTGAGGTATTAAGAGACTTTTGAGATGACTTGAGATTATGGGATATATTGATTTAGTGATAAGATGGCGTTTCGAGGAATTATATGGTCTAATTGTTTTATAAATATTTTAGTAATGCGGTATTTGAAATTCTTTATTGAGATTATATGAATGAAATTATATGATGAGGATTTTTGGTATGGTATTTTGAGTTTGCGATTTAGTTGTTTTGAAACACTTACACCTACCCTACGCCGTTGTCACAGACTATGGCCTCCCATATGCCCAATGTTGTTGAGGATATTCTTACTGCACCGATATTCCCAGCACAGTTCACTATGGCACCTGATGATCCTTACCAGGTTGCCATGCATTCAGCTACTGTGTCACCGACAGCTTCTACTTCAGCACCGCCTGCTGCATCTATGCATGGACCCTCATCTTCTCAAGGGCTCCCTGGTACATCGAGGCAGCTTACTCTTCATCAGGCTTTGGCTCGTGTGGCTCCACGCTTTGCCCACCGAGCTACGGCACGTATGTTGGTATGCCCTACTTCACCACCTTTATAGATAGATGCTCACTCTCTTCTGTCAGAGGCGCCACCTACATCATTGCGTCGTCGTCCTAGATCACCTACCACCTCTCCACATGGTTCACCTGTTAGGAGATGACGATTGATGACGTACTCTTCCGATGAGGAGGAGGAGGAGTACGAGGGTGAGGATGAGGCTGATGACCCTCAGGAGGCTGAGCAGGGTGATGATGATGACCCTGAGGAGGAGGATGACCCTCAGGAGGACGAGATGCCTGATGATGATGATTTGTTATTGCCACCAGCTCAGGTTGAGGAGCCTGATTCACCTATACATCCGATAGAGCCTATTTCACCTGATCATCCATTTCTGTTTGATTCACCACTTGGTAGTCCCGTTGAGTTGGATGCACCTTCTGAGGTTTCTGCTGAGCATGCAGAGTTAGGTGAGACTGGTAGGATGTGGGCTCAGATTACTGATCTTGGTGAGAGAGTTACACGTATGTCTGAGCGGATCGATAGGGTGACCGTTGAGTTCATTGGGGAGTTGAGGATTGACATGGTTACGGCTGAGAGGAGAGTTACTGAGATGAGGAGAGTTTTGATGGAGATTCACGAGAACATTGGGAGTTTACAGCGAGGTTTTGTTACAGCTCGAGAGGCCAACCGCAAGTTATGGCAGAGGAATGCCGAGCTGGAGAAGGAGGTTGCTGACCTCAAGAGAGACAGCGACACCCATGGTGTGGAGTTAGGATCACTATGGAGAGAGCTTGAGAGCTTGAGGCAGGAGTTGAGAGACCTCCGCCAGCAGCGTGGCTAGATGTTTGAGCTATATTTTCTTGTTGCTTTCTACACCGAGGAGTGTTCGGTTAGAAAAGCTAGTTATCATATTTTGATGTATTTTCTGTTCAGTATTCGTCTCGTTTGGAACGATTAGTATATTTTGTGTTTTCCGGTAGTTGGAACGATGTTGGATCTCTATTGTATGGTTGATGGTTATTATTATATGGTATTATGTGATTTCTGGATGTTATGGAAATTGAGTCCCTATTCGCTTTATTGATGTCTTGTGGTGTATTGTTAATATTCTTTCCATGACTTGGCTTCGTTGAATTAATTCTTGTTGAGCATATGATAAGTTCTATCGGAGACTCATGAACCTTGTATGATGTTTCAGATCAATGGCCCCAAGACGAAACCCGGTTAGAGCTACCAGAACTGGTCCTGTAGCGACTACCCCTGGTCGCCGAGGACGCCGTCCTACTCGAAATGTTGAAACCCCTACTCCTGACAACCTGGACACTACTAACCGCAACAACAGGAATCAAAATGTTGATGTTCAGGGAGACAATGATCATGTTCCACTTAACGTACCTACTGTGGATCAAGCAATGATCAATCAACTTGTGGAGCAAAGAGTTGCTGAACTACTGGCTAAGTCAAATCATTCCAACAATTCTGCTGGAACTTTTTCGCCTGTTCGTGCTAGTGGATGTCACTACAAGGAGTTTAAGATTTGTGCACCTATTGAGTTTGGTGGAACTGAAGGAGTGGTTTACTTGGTCAGGTGGATAGAGAAGACCGAGTCAGTGTTTAATGTCAGTGGTTGTGCGGAGAATGCGAAGGTAAAGTTTGCTTCTTTTACTTTCAAGGATGAAGCTTTAACATGGTGGAACAATTACCGAAATTTGGTTGGGAGTGATGTGGC